>QEPC01008108.1:4030339-4072509 GCA_003113815.1 Sphenodon punctatus | reverse complement strand
CCACTGTCATCCATGCCTTCATCACCTCGAGGCTGGATTACTGCAACGCACTCTACGTGGGGCTGCCCGAGAAGCTGGTCCGGAGGCTGCAGCTGGTGCAGAATGCCGCAGCCCATCTCCTTACGGGGATGGGTCGCAGGGAGCACATGACACCAGTGCTCCGGGCTCTGCACTGCCTGCCTATAAAACACCAGGCCAGGTTCAAGGTGCTGGTTTTAACCTTTAAAGCCCTTCATGGCCTGGGCCCTGCTTATCTGCGGGATCACCTCACTCCCCATGTGCCTGTGCGACCCTTGAGATCGTCCGTGGGAGCCTTTTTGGAGGTTCCCCGGGCGAGGCTGGTGGCCACCGATGTTAGATCTTTTTTGGCGGCCGCCCCTGTGCTGTGGAATTCCCTCCCAGAGGAGGCTCAGTTGGCTCCCTTTCTCCTGCTATTTCAGCGCGTATGTAAGACCTGTCTGTTCCGTCAGGCTTTTGGCGAGGGGTAGGAGTGGGGGGGCGGGGAGGGTTTTTCTTTTCCCCACATATTGTATTTTTAAATTGTTTTAAACATTTTTTATTGTTTTATTGATTATTGTTGTTCGCCGCCCCCGGCTGCCCTGGGGGCAGGAGGGGCGGGATATACGTTTTACATAAATAAAATAAATAAATAAATAAATAAATATTGATATGCCAGCAGCCTCTAAGTTGAGAATGACCTTTTGTACTGTATAGCATGCTAGTTAAGCATCACAGCATCTTGTCTCTCCTTTTGTCTCTTTTTACACACCGGGTGTGCAATCCTTTGTCATTAAAGTTAACGACTCAGCTCACACTGATTTCAATGGCAAAGAATTGCACCCTGAGTGACACTAGCAGATTCCACAAAAGTAAGCATACACTAGTGGTTGCACTTCAGAGCTTTAACACATTTTAAGAGAGTGTACCGAGTCCCCAATGCTAAACCAAACAACTCGATGCCTTTTATATGACTAAAGATATAAGCACAGTTTATATAAGTTAAGGCGAGACAGAGATCCCGCTGTTTTCCTCCTATCTTTAACGTGGCATTTTTCAGCCACTTCACTTCCAGGTTGCAACTCACACTTTGTCAGTGGATTTCTCTTTAATTTCAGCAATTTCTTTAATGTTAATATGCTAGACAAGTAGAACACAGTGTGTAATCGCTGCTGTTTCTGAAAATATTTTTGTAGTTGACATGCAAGCAAAGTTATTGAAAGTATAGGAAAAAATGCTTAGGTCACGCATGCGTGTTTTTTCATTCAGTTCCACTGGGTTGCTCGCAGCTGTAGTGGGGCATGATGGTAGAACTTGGTAGCAGGACTGGATCCCTTGGTAGCAGGACATGAATCATGTCCATCATCACTCCCCACTACAGCTGCAAGCAATCCGACTCCTGCTGCCACTAATCACAATGAGCGCAATGCCATTGGCAGGGCTGAGTGTGGCAGGGGATACTCTGAGCAGATTATGCTGCCCAGTGCCCCAGAGAGATGGGGGAGGGCACTTGCCAGCATGCTTCTGGGTCCGCACACAGACCCAAACCCCCCCCCCCCCCACTCTCCCCTGAGCCAAGGAGACACCCACATCAAAGCAACACAAGCTCTCCCACCTCAGTGCACCATCAGGCAGGCTGGGCATGCACTCCCTCAGCAGCTGGCAGTAACAGACTGGCTGCGGAGCCTGTAGGAGCACAGCAGGGAGGAAGGAGCAGTATAAGTCCATCAGTCTTTCCCACTGACCTGTAGCCAAGGACAGGACAGTGCTCCCTTTTGTGCATCATTAGCCGCTGCTCGCCCGGGCGTACAAAGCAATCAGGCGCCCAGGCGAAGGGGGAGCATGAACTGAGGCACCTCACCTGAGTCCTTTTGGGGACTGGTCCACCTCCTTCTGCCCCCCCTTTCACAGGACAAGGAACCCTGCTTCCCCAGTTCCTGGGAGACACGCTTTCTCTGCCTCCAAGCAGAGCAGAAGGGCTGCAGGTGGGAACTTGGTGGTGCTGCCGCCACTGCTCGGCTCTCAGCGCACTGTGTTCAGACTGCAGCACAGCACCCAAGGACTCAGAGGTAGAGAGAGCACGTCTCCTGGGAGCCGGGGCTGCAGGGTTCCTTGTCCTGCGCTCTCTCTGCCTCAGAGTCCTCGGGTGCCATTCTGCAGTCTGAACACAGCGCGGTGAGAGCTGAGCAGTGGCAGTAGCAGCAGCACCAAGTTCATTGATAACACTGGCTACATCATCTCAGGAAGCCCAGGGGCCAGTTACTTCTCTGTGATGAACATGACATGCTGCTGTCTCTTGTAATTGCAGCCAGGATTAGTCTTCTTGATTGTGTATTTATTTTCTCTGTCAAGGTAACACTCCTAATTTAATTTATTTATTTCAATTTATTAGCCGCCTCCTCCTGCTGCAGCAGTTCGGGGCGGCGTACAACATCTTTAAAAGATATTAGACAATAAAAAAACCGACTGTTTTACAAACACTAAGAGCGCATTCACACATACATTAAAATGCTGCTTTTCCTAAATGCAGTCAATTTCAAAATGCGCTTAAATAAACCCATGCACTATTCACATATGGGTTTATTTAAGCACGTTTTGAAATTGACTGCATTTAGGAAGCAGCATTTTAATCTTGGCACTACACAGCGTCCCGTTTCCATGGCTCTGGGAGAGGGGAGAGGAGCGGAGCCGAGAGCCAGGGAAGCGAGGCGCTGTGTAACTGACATGACGCTGACATTCTGACAAGAGGATTTATGTGAGTCATTTCAAATGCGCACTTGTAAAGGTAGCTTTTGGCTGCCCCTCAATGCGCTGGAAAAACAACCGGGAGAACTGCTAACTAAGCGCATGGAGTCTTTCCCACATGGTTCTAATATGCGGGGGAAAGAAAAAAGCGCTGATTTAATGTGTGTGTGAATGTGCTCTTAGTTAAGGCAGTTTCACATGAAGCAAACTTTAACAAACCTGGAAATTGCATACCTTGTAAGCAGCTTGCATACCTTGTAAGCAGTAAAGTTGTTGTATGGTGTCACATACTGTGTTTGCGGACAACTTAGACTCCATGCACCCACCCTTTGCCTTCGTCTTTCAGCCCCAATCCTCTTCCTTTGCAGGTTGGGGGCAACGCTAAAGCTAGAACTGCACGCTCCTCTCTGTCCAATATTACATTGTTACTCTATTTCCAATGTGGCAATAATTTATCTTTTTTTAACTTATATTTCAAATATCCGTTCTGTGGCACCAGACAAGTACATCTCCCCACTGCACAGGTGACTAACAGAATGTTAATATTCCAGTATCAAACGACTACATGGGCCAGTTGTGCTTTTCTTACATTTAAATTTCTTTTATTTGGGATTACCACCTACTCTAACCCACTACTGATTTGTGCCCCTCCCCTGTAACCCACTAACCACGACTTCAATCTCAGAAGATGGAAAGGTTTTGGCTTCAGCTGCCTCCCTCCCCCATTTTAACCCACTAGCTTCTAACTACATAGTCTGGACTCTACTACTACCCAATAAACCCCACTCACCTCCTAAAAAACTCACAAGACTCCTGACCACTATAACCACCATCATTTCTCATAGCAAATACTTCTACGAGTGTGTGAAATGACAACTCCCACCCCCTCAAAAAAAAACAAAAAAAACCAAAAACCAGGAGAGAAGGTATACTAATACACAATGGGGCAATACAGACTAGAACAACAAGGAGATAGCTATACTGCTTGATAGCATTATAGCAGTGTTCCCCATAGTCTTCTATCACTCCTCCCAATCACTTATATCACCCAAAAGCTTGACAGTCCACCCATTTCTTATGGCATTCCTCCTATTATTTCACCGTTACTTCCTGCTGCCTATGGGCCTCCTCCCTGGCATTCCACTGTCTCTCCCTGCTTCCTTAGTTATTCCACAACAGTCAGGGCCTCAGCTGGGAAACACCGCCCAACTGACATATCGCATTTGCTCACACAGCTCAAGGGGACCTGGAAGTGCACGAGGAGGAGATGGTGGCCCTGGAGGAGGATGTGGATGAACTGGAGGCCATCCCGGGGCCTGGTGACCAGGAGAACAATGGTAGGTTCACACAGATAAGGGCACAGTAGTGGGAGGTGGCAGGGTGACACAAGGTGGGGCAGAGCAGTGCTACCGGCACCATCCCCATCCCCATCCAAGGGCAAGCAAGGGACAGGCTAGAGGACAGCAAGGAGGGGGGCTGGGAACACCACAGGACAACAGATAGAAACAGCACAGGGGATGGGGGGGAACACAGCCACGGATGAGGGACAGGGGGACGAGGCCGTGACGGGGACAGGAGACAAATGCACGCAGGGATATGGGGAGCAAGGATGGGGCCATTGCCACATGCCGAAGTGGATGTGGGAGCAGAGGGGGAGAACGTCAAGGGAGCCAAGGCCATAGAGGAAGCAACCAGGGGAGTGGGAGATATGCCAGCACAGCCCTGGGAGACAGAACAGATGAATGGGGGCAGGTCCCCATGCCAAAGCAAAACACAGGTACCCTTGCTGTTCACAGACAAGCAGACTGGTCCATCCAGGGGTGCCGCTGTCGGGAGTGCAGAGAGGAACTAGGAGATGTGGGCCCGCAACCGGCAAAGGAGGGAGGACCTAGGGAGGGAACTGCTGACGGAGACCAGGTGGTTGGCAGAAGTGCAGAGCCAGGAGCAGGTCCTAAACAGGGAGGTACAGCTAGGGGAGGGGGAAAGGGACCGGGAACAAATGGCAGCAATGCTCACCCAGTCTCGCACAGAGTACCTGTGGGACAGGTGCCAAGCTGCCGCCCTCAACTGCAAACAGCGCCTAGACAGGCAGGAGAAGGCAAGAGCCTGTGTCACACTGGAGAGAACCACTGCAAGGACCTTCCGATTGATAGAGGACAACTTGGAGGCCTTATGGTGCATCCCCCAGCATGACACAGGCCCACCAGCCGTGGTAGGAGGGCAGGTAGCACGCCACCACCAAGGTGCCCTCTCACAGGTGCAAGTGCCCCCTCCCCAGCTGGTCTTCCAAACCTGGTTTCCCCAGCAGCAACCCTACCACAGCCTAGGCCACATGGACCCCCAAACCCCCTACAACACCAAGGGGGGGGGCAGCCAGCCCACCCCACTCCCGGTTCCCCTCCAGCACCCTCCACAACCCCCCTCTTGGGGCCCCAACCACCCCAGAACATCCCTGCACCCCCAGTGACCCAAGCGTCAAGTTGGGCCGCCCCACATGCACAGGTAAGCATGGGGAACAGGTGGTGACCAACCGACATGGGGGGAGGGGGGAACACAGGACATGGTACCCACCCAGCCATGAGGAAGGGCTGTAAGGTAGCATAGGAAGTGATGATGGACACAGGGAGGTCAGGTACAGGAGCAGCAGAACGGTGGGAACAGGGAATGGGTACCTGCCACCTATAATACTAAGTGTCACATCCACAGGAGCAGACACCAGACCCAGCAGCAGATTGGCCAGTGGAGGAAGGAGAGTCCAGGCCAAGCAGCTGACAGTCACAGTGGGCAGCGGCTGCCCAGGCCCGCAGAGAGTCATCCTCCGGTGGTACTGTAAAGAGGGAACGGGGAAGACCCCACAAGAACTGACCCCACCCCCTGTAAATAGTCCCACAATAAATACCCTGAACCTAACATACCTGTCTGTCGTGGAGTCTTTACGGGGGATGAAAATGACATGAGGGAACCAGCAGCAACCCACAGTAGTGGCCAATGCCAGGGAACCGGTGGCTAACAGCTGCGGGGCAGGCAGGCCCAGCAGCTCACACACGTGTCCTATCAGACCAATGCAACCCAGAGGGCACAGCCAAGGGCAAGGATCAAGGGGCCAGGACAGCCAGCCACAGAAAGAGATGGAGGAGAGGGGTGGGAATGCACCCTGTAGAGACCCACAAACCGGCATGGAGGGAATGGAGAGGTGTACAGTTACCGGGATGTTGGGTGACAGTGTGAGACATCACGCCATCACCATCCCATCCCCACCAACAGGCGGTGATATTGGCAAGGGACGACCAGGGGGACCCAGGGCTATTACTACCCTGCATGCGGCAGCCATCCATCACATCCACAACAGGTCCGGGCGCACAACAGGGTGCCATACCACACATGCACTGTGCAGTTGGAATGGTGTGCGAGAACACCAACACATCACCATGGCTAATAGGGCTCCAGTACCAGGGATAACTCAAAGGAGGTTCAATGGCATGTCCAGTACACAAGGTAGTAGGGTGTAACAACGGGCAGCCCTGCCATGGCATGGAGGATCCAGGACTCATGTCAGCACCACACCAGCCAACGGAACATGGGGGGGTCCTCATGTCAACAGTCAAACAAGACAGAGGCAGGAACAGGGGTAGAAATCACTATGTACTGGGTCACTGTTTACAGTGATATGGGACCGTTGGAAGGGGGCCACCTATAGGCCACGGTCAGTCCTCAGCCAGTTGGGCTACTACGCACCTGCATAGGGCGTCGCGGTTCTCCTCAGAAATCTGCCTGGAGGTCCCACCCTGAACATGCTGGTACAGGGGCACTGGGCTCTGTCTCTGTACAGGAGGGGACTTGTCCAAGGCAGCCCCACCAGTCTCACATGCGTTATGGTGTTCACAGTTTGCCAGGATGGGGGCATGCTGCAGGTCAAACTGTGTCTAGTTAAGCAGGAGGCACCACCTCATCTTGAGCAAACCGAAGGTTCTCTCCACCATGCACTTCGTGGAGGCCAGGCGTTCGTTGAAGAGCACCTGATTGGGGGTGCGGGCAACAAGATAGGACCTCATCAGCGATGGGGTCAGAGGGTAGGCAGGATCCCCTATAACAACTGGAGCCATGGATATACCCTCGATCATCCTGAACATATTCGGGGCTATCTCGGAGGAGCCGAGCATGAATTCATGGCCGCCATGGCAATCATGGGCCTGTCCCAGAGGCTCAACGGCCCAACACATCTTGGAGGACATACCTTGGACCTCATGTTTTGCACTGGCCTTGAGGCGGGTGCTCCATTAATGTGGGAGGTATCAGTGTGCCCTTGTCATGGACAGACCATTACCTCCTGCAGACCTCTCTTCTAGCATGTCTGCCCCCGGAAGGGTGCGGAACCTATTAGAATGGTCCGCACCCGGAGGCTGTTGGACCCAGTGAGGTTTCTAGGTGCTCTGGGGGAGTTACCCTCTGACCTGGACGACCGTCTCATCCATGACCTCGTCAAGCTGTGGAACGTCTTGTTCGCGAAGGCCATCGATCAAATGGCTCCCAAGCGTCCGTTGCCCAGGCGGAGGCTCCGCAGACCCCCTTGGTTTTCCGAGGAGCTGTGGATGCTGAAGCGAGAGGGGCAACAGTTGGAGAGACGGTGGCGTCACTCTCGTGCTGAAGCTGACAGATTGTGGCATAGAGCTAGTTTACAAGCCTACGCCGTAGCTATGCGGGCAGCAAAGAAGGAGTTCCTTGCTGTCCTCATAGCATCTGCAGAGCCCAGTGCCTATCAGTCCAGCCTCCCTCAACTCTGGGGTTGAGTCATCTCCAGCCCGCTGTGACCTTTTTGCAGATTATTTTGCGGAGAAAATCTCTTATTCACCAAGGCCTCGACACCACTCTTAATGCAGTGAAGGATGGTGAGGTTGTAGAAACCCCGTCTTGTCTAATTTTATGGGATCACTTTCAGTTGGTGACACCCAGTGACGTGGTGGGGATGCTGGGGACTGTTCAAGCCACTTCTTGTTAACTAGATCCATGCCCATCCTGACTGCTTAAGAGCTGCTGGGAGACAAAAGGGCCATTGCTGGCCGGGGTGGTCAACGCCTCCCTGTGGGAGGGCAGAGTGCCGGGCTGCCTCAAGGAGATGGTGGTGTGGCCTCTGCTCAAGAAACCATCGCTTGACGCTGACTCCCCTGCCAACTACCAGCCTGTCTCTAACCTTCCCCTTTTAGGGAAGGTTATTGAATGGGTGGTGGCTCAGCAGCTCCAGGGGCATCTTGACTGCGTCAGTTATCTGGATCCCTTTCAGTCTGGCTTTCATCCAGGGCATGGCACTGAGACAGCATTAGTGGCTTTGGTGGATGATCTGCACCGGGAAAAGGATAGGGGTCGATCGACCCTATTGGTCCTATTAGATCTATCGGCTGCATTTGATACCGTTGACGATGAGATGTTGGTGGCGCGCCTGCGGGACAGTGCAGGGGTGGGCGGGATCGTTCTTAAATGGTTCCACTCATTCCTGACTGGGAGAACTCAGTGGGTGGTACTCAGTGACTGTTTTTCATCTTACCGAGACCTCTCGTGTGAAGTTCCGCAGGGTTCTGTTTTGTCCCCTCTCCAGTTCAACACGTATATACAGCCGCTTGGCGAGGTGATATGGGGATTTGGGGTGAGGTGTCATCCGTATATGGATGACACCCAACCGTATCTCTCATTTTCAACCGATCCAGGCCCGGCTGTCTCTGTGGCAGCTGTGGGGGACTGGATGAAGGCTAATCGACTGCGACTGAATCCTGACAAGACCGAGATGATGTTAGTGGGTAGGTCGGCAGAGGCTCCCTCGGTTGAGGGGGGTCTGTCCTCCACTGACTTCCAAGGTACAGAACTTGGGGTCACCATGGGCCACTATCGTCCCCCATTATTGAGGCAATCCCCAGCAGTCCAGGGCTGGTGGATCCCACCCCAGCTGCTAGAGGCAGGGCCCGATCCCTGAGCAATGGCAGCAGGGAGCAGAGCAGCAGCAGCAGCTATAGGGGGCACAGGGAGAGTGGCAGCAGTATGGTGGGCAGTCCATCACCCTCAGGGTCCCAGTACTCCCCTTCATGAGACATCACTGTGACTGGGGACAGCGAGGCAGACACTAGTCCCGCAGAGGAGATGTCTGGAGCTGAAGCGATGGCTGTCCCTCCAAGAGCTATGTTGCCACCATGTTCTGCCCCTCCCAGCAGTGCTGGCAGCGGTGCATCACCCGGTGCGGGCCAGAAGGCAGGAGGGAACAAAAAATCCTCTGTCTGGGCGCATTTTAAGTTGGTGCGGGCAGATGATCCCAGGGAGGTGAAATGCACTTTGTGCCAGAAGGTGGTGAAGCATGGGCAGGTGCTCACCAACCTTGGCACAACTGCCATGGCGAGGCACCTGAGGTGATGTCACAGTGCTGTGCTGCTAAGCGGTCAGGCAGGGGAAGTGGACACCAGCGGGTTCCCGACTGCAGCAGCCAGTCATCCGCCTCCATCAGCGTGCAAGCGTGCTGCTCAAACAGCTGCCTCTAGCAGCAGGAGCGGTATTGCTGCTAGGGGGGAGGAGCAGCAGCAGCAGCTGGGTCAGCGGAATGACTGCCCCAGAACCCTGATGGGGGGTACTGGGACAGGAGTGGCAGCTTCTCGATGACGTGGATGGACAGCCCCCTGTGCCTGTAACGTAGGCCCCAGAACCCTGATGATAGGTCCTGGGGCTGGAGTGGCTGTTACTTTTTTTTTTTTTTTTTGGTTTTACAACATTTTATTGAGTTCTTCAATAGCATACACAAAAGAAAGACCCATTCTTACATTTTGTTCAACTTTTCATCACCCCCCCTCCCACCCTACCCCCCCACTCCCGTATCGCATTGTTAGTCCCGATAGTCTACTTCCCCTGAGCGTTGATGGCTTCTTAGCGTCGCAAGGTCTCCGGTGAGGTTATTGGGCGTTAGTCCCTTCCTTAGAGTTCCAACTGCTGGACTCCCTGTCGTGTACCTCACTCTTCATTTAATGTCTTGTAAAGCGCTGACCACTTGCCAACAAATTCTTTCTCATTACCATTCACCTCTGCCAAAACCTTTTCCATGGTTATATTCTTCCACATTCTATCTTCCCAATCTTGCTTTAAAGTCTTCGTTTCTCCCTTCCACTTTTTTGCAATCACATAGAACCCTGCCACTATACATTCTCTTGCCAATACCCATTGACTTTCGTCTGGTAATTTATCAAGTGCTTGCCCCAAGATAACCACCTCTGGAGTAAAAGGTAAGTTTACCCCTGTTGATGTTCATATATACTTCCATACCCATCTCCAATAATCTAGAATCTGTGGGCAGCTCCAGCAATGATGGATCAAATTTCCCTGTTTCCACACCCCCTCCAACATTCCCCCTTGCTGCCTTTGTTCCAGTGTTTTTCCCTGTCAGGGGTAATGTAATATCTATAGAAGACCTTTAGGATGGTGTCCTGACTCCTGAGTGTCCAGTGACTTAAATTTGTCAAAGATGTATCATGTGACCTGTGCTTTGGACGGTTTGTCTAACTTAATTTGCAGGTCTCTCTCCCATTTTCTCCAGATCTGCATTGGTTCTTTGTCTTCAACCTCCTGCAGCGCCCCGTATACCTTGTTAAGACTCCCTTTGTTAATCTCATGATCAAAAAGTATCTTTTCCAGTCTGGTCGGTTTTCTCTGAAATTCTAAAATAATGTTTCCCTGTGTAAAATAACTTTTCAGCTGTGCATGTTGAAGGAAATCTACCTTTCTTTTCATGAGTGATTCTAAGTACTCTATATTTCTAAACCCCACTGGGGTGAATAGTTGTTCTGCCCGGTTGATCCCATGCACCTTAAGCTATCTCCTAAGTGCCACCGCTACATTTTTTCCCCTTAGTTCAACCCTATCAATTGTTGAGTAAGGTGAGGCTATCATCTTAATTTTCATTCTTTTTTGTACTTGTTTCCAAGCTCGCAGAGCCCCCCATGCAAATGGGTGTTTACTCCATTTTTTCTGGTCTATTTTACCCACATCCACCAGGAAATCTACAAACGAACTGATCCCCGGGTTTTCTTTTTCTATTTCTACCCAATTTGCCTGTTTTGGATTAAAGTACCATTTATTTATAGGGGCGAGCTCTGCCGCCTTATGGTAGAGCCTAATATTGGGCACACCTAGTCCTCCCTTCTTCCTTGGGCGGCGCAACGTACTCTTAGCAATTCTTGCTCTTTGGTCTTTCCAAATTAACTTTTGGAATATTCTTTCTACTTGCAAATTTTTTTTTCCCCGGAAGATCTATTTGTAGTGACGTCATTTTATATAATATTTTCGGCAAGGATATAATTTTGAATAGGTTGCTTCTACCCATCCATGAACAGGCCAGACCTTTCCAGTACCTGCGCCTCTTTTTGTATCTGCACTAACACTTCCAGAAAATTCTCCCTGTACAGGCTGCTTGGATGCCTCGTTAGATTGATACCCAAATACTTAAAACCCTTATCCGTGATCAAGAATGGAACCATTCCCTTCAGGGCTACTTGCCTTTGCTGATTTGCTGCATAAGTCATTGCCACTGACTTTCCCAAGTTGATCTTATACCCCGACACCAAGCTAAATTCCTCCACCAACTGCAGCAGAGGTGGCAGTGATAGCTCCGGCTCTGCTACAAATAGGAGAGCATCATCAGCATAGAGCGCGATCTTGTGTTCTGTCCCCTTAATGTTTATGCCCACTATCCTCGTATCTTGTCTAAGGGCACATGCGAGCACTTCTAGCACAGTATCAAATAAGAGCGGTGACAGAGGGCAACCTTGTCTGGTTCCCCGGCCGAGCTTAAATGGCTCTGAGAGTTCTCCATTTATTATCAGTTGCGACTCTGGTGCTGCATATATAGCCTGCATACCTCTTAGGGCCTCCCTTGTCACCCCCATTTTCTCTAGGGTCTGCAACATAAATGGTATTGACACTATCAAAAACCTTCTCTTCGTCGGCTGAGATTATTAATGCCTTCATGTTTCAGTCTACTATTAGTTGTATCAAATTCACTGCCCTTCTGATATTATCCGCCCCGTATCTTTTTGGGATAAATCCCACCTGATCTGTGTGAATTAGATTCTGTATAACATCTTTGAACCGTTTGGCCAGAATCCCTGTGAATATCTTGAAATCAACATTTAGTAATGAGATTGGCCTGTAGCTAGCCAGCTGCTCTGGACTTCTACCTGGTATGAGAATTAGTGATATATGGGCCTGACCAAAATCTTTGGGCATGATCCCTGTTTGCAGGATATTATTATTCACTTGTCTCACAATTGGAACTAATTGGCTCACAAACATTTTGTAAAATTCAGCTGAATAGCCATCTGGGCCAGCCACCTTATTATTGGGGAGGGATTTGATAGCAGCTTCTATTTCCTCATTTGTTATAGACGTATTCAAAAGCTTGGTTTGATCTGCATTTAGTGATGGTAATTTAACTGTATTAATTAATTTCTCTATTTTTTCAGGGTCCTGTTCCTGTCCTGAGTATAACCTTTGATAGAACTCCACAAAAGTCTCTCTAATTTCCCTTTCCTCCGTTGTTACCCTGCCATCTTGTTTTTGTACCGAGTTTATTACCATCCACTTCCTCGGATTTTTTTGCCATTTTTGCTAACGTTTTTCCTGCCCTATTGTTGTTCTCAAAATAAAAGCATTTAATTTTCTTCAGCTGTTGTACTGTTTTTTCTGTTTCGATTACATTAATCTCTCTCTTCAGTTTTATCAGTTCCCTACAACACTTTGCCTGTGGATTTAACTTGTTTTGTGCTTCCAGCCCTTGTAGTTTCCCATATAATTTCCCCAGTTCTTCTTTTCTCTTTTTCCTTTGCTTGCCTTTAGGGCAATAAGTTTTCCTCTCCAAATCGCTTTCCCTACTTCCCATACTATTCCCACTGAGTTAATGTTTTCCTGCAAATAACATTCTATTTGTTCTGACATGTCCTTTCTGTCATCCTTAAGTTTAAGTAGAGCTTTATCAAATATCCATCTACCCCGTTTGTGTTCCGTCTGTTGCCCTGTTATCTGGAATGAGGCTACCACTGCATAGTGGTCTGACATAACCACTGGCTGAATCTGGCATCTTCTGTAACGTTTCACTATCACCCAATATATGATCAATCCTGGTGTATATATTGTGCCTTGCAGAGTAGTATGTATATTCTGGCACTTTCTGTAACGCTTCACTATCACCCAATATATAATCAATCCTGGTGTATATATTGTGCCTTGCAGAGTAGTATGTATATTCTCTGCTCAGCGGGTTCAGCATTCTCCAAAGATCGTGTAAATAATGGTGCTTACATTCTTGCTGAATCTGGCGCTGCCATGTCTCCATGCCTTTATTCCCTGAGTGATCTATTTCTCCCATATGCGTTTTCAGGTCACCTAGTACAATTACCATCCCTCGTCTTTTCCTGTATCAAATTCAAATATTGTTCTATAAACCTTTTCGTTTGCATATTTGGTGCATACATAGATATCACTGATACTGATTTCCCCTGTAGTTCCCCGTTAAGCATCAAAAATCTGCCCTCTTTATTCTTGTGGATAGATTTCACTGCCAGCCCACATGCTTCTGTAAAACCAATCATGACCCCTCTCTTTTTTGCAGTTGCACACGAGGAATATACATATGGATATTTTTTTCATTTGAACCTGTTAACATCCAAGGGCAGTAAATGCGTTTCTTGCATAGGTCAATCTTCTGTGCAAATAAAAAGTTTTTAACCCTCTTCCTCTTCACAGGCATATTTAAACCTTGCACGTTTAACGTTAGGCATCTTATTCCCCCCATTGATTTAATTCAACCTGTTTCTTGCTTTCTTCCTTACCCTCTTGGCACATGTGAACATTCCCCTCATGCGATACATCCCTCCCTTTCCTTTCCCCCCATTCCCTCCTCCCCCCCTTGCCACCTCTAACCCCAACTGAGGTAGCACCAACTTTCCCACTTTCCCACATCTGGAAACCCTGAGGGGCTCAGCTGCAAACAATGCTTCAAATTAACTGTTCAGTAAATGCAAAACTATCTCGCCAGCTCCTCCCACCTCAGGAACATGTTTTCTGTTCCCTTTATTATGCGCACATCTAAAGTGCAATCTAGTTCATAAATCCTGAAGGCACGCTGTTGATTCCCGAGTACCTTAACCTTATTACATAGAAGTTTGTGTATCAATCCTTGCTCAGTTCTTCATCCAGACTCTGCTTTATGTTTTAAGATAAAGCACTCCAAATCTTTCTTGTCCAGAAAAATTCTTCTTCGCCCATTCCACATAATGGCCATTTTTGCTGGGAAGAGAAGGTGGGGTTCTGCCTTCATTTCTCGCAGTGTTCCAAAGTATTTACCCCAGCTTCTTCTTTTTCCCATTGTTTCCGGGGCATAATCAGGTGTAATCCTGATAGTTTCCCCTTCATACTGCAGCTGTGAAGCTTTTCTCGCTCGGGACAGTAGCTCCTCCTTTTGGGTGAATCTCAGTAGGTTTATTATAATAGGTCTCGGCAACTCTCCTTCTTTGGGCTTTGCCCTTAATGCCCTGTGTGCTCTTTCTATCTCTGTTTCATGTAGGTGGAGGGCTTCAGGAAAATTTTCCTTGATAATTTGTATTACCAAGTCTCAAATTGAACCTTGGCCCGCCCCTTCAGCAACTCCAAAAATCCTCAGATTATTTCTCCTTGATCTATTTTCTAGATCTTCAATTTTATTCATATAACGCAGAGAAGTTTCTCTACATGTTTTCCTTTGTTCTTCTGACCCCAGCAGTTGTTCTTCCATCCCTGCAATTCTGTCCTCAGCTGCAGTTATTCTTCCTGTCAGTTCTTCTAGTCTATTATTGCCTTTGTCAACTGAGCTTTGTAACTTATTTATTTGGCTCACCAACCTGCCTCATGCTTTTTGCATTGTGCTCAACTCTTTTTTCATATCTTCCTTGAATTTTGCCAGCAAGCTGATCATTTGATGCATTGGCTCTTCCGTGCATCCCTCTGCTTTTTCTTCTCTCACGCTGCGGGCCGCCATTTTTTCCGGCATTTTTTCAGCAGGCTCCCCAGATCTCTCCACTCCAGCAGTCCTTGCAAACTGCTCCAGCGAGTTTCTCGGTGGGACCTGTTTGCTATTTTTGGCCCTGCAGCTCATTTTACCTTTTGGACAGGTTTTTGCTTTGTTCACTGCGGCGTGTCTTTTAAAGTTTGTGGAGGCCGGGACGGAGCTCTTCAGCGTGCGTGTGCCCGCTACCCGCGCATGCGCAGTCTCCCAAAATGACTGTTACTTGATGTAGTGGAATGATGGCTCTCTGTGAGCGGAATGACAACCCCAGAACCCTGACGGTGGATCCTGGGGCTGGAGTGGCCAGCACCCCTACTCGTCTGGGCATTGCAGGCTGGCTGGCATTGGTGGAGCAGCGGCAGAGGCCCCGCCAGGGCTCAGTAGCAGCCACCCCTGCTCAGCCGGGCATTGCAGGCTTGCATCCTACTCTCAGGATCTCAACAAACTATTCTGCCAATTGGTCAAGCCTTGCCCAGTGCTGAATCATGTGGCCAACGAGCCCCTAGTTGCCAGCGCACTCATCCAAGCTATGGCCGTCTACAAGAATGAGGAGCAAATTACTGACATGCAGTACCAGCAGCGGACATTGGCTTGCCCAGGCACAGTAACTGCGTCTGGCACCCCTGCTCAGTCGGGCATTGCAGGCTGGCTGGCATTGGCTGAGCAGCGGCAGAGGCCCGGCCAGGGCTCGGTGACTGGCACCCCCACTCAGCCGGGCGTTGCAGGCTTGGGCCATACTCAACCGAGCTCAAGAAGCACTACTGCAAAGTGGTCAAGCCTTGCCCGGTGGTGAATCACGTGGACACACCCAGTAGCAGACATTGGATTGCCCGGTCTCAGAACCCTTGGACAGCAGACGTGGCATTGGCAGCTGCAGCAGACACTGGATTGTCCAGTAGCAGAACCCATGGCACAGCAGAAGCAACACTGGCAGCAGCAGACATTGGATTGCCAGGGCACAGAACCTGTGGCACAGCAGAGATGGCACTGGCAGCAGCAGAAGACATTGGATTTCCCAGTCTCAGAACCCGTGGCACAGCAGAGGCGGCACTGGCAGCAGCAGCAGCAGGCA
Source organism: Sphenodon punctatus (assembly GCA_003113815.1). Lineage (NCBI taxonomy): Eukaryota > Metazoa > Chordata > Lepidosauria > Sphenodontia > Sphenodontidae > Sphenodon > Sphenodon punctatus. The sequence goes on along the minus strand of QEPC01008108.1, from coordinate 4,056,634 downwards.
TTGCACTGCCAGGGCAGAGCACCCATGGATCAGCAGACAGCAGCAGAGGGATTACCAGGCCAGGGGCACATCACCCAGGATTGCCAGGGCAGGCAGACAGGCATCTTGCCATGAGAGGCAGGCAGGCTGAGGCAGGCTTTGAGCTTGGCAACCTGGGTGGGCGGGCAGACAGGCAGCGTGGCATGAGCATGGGAAGGCAAACTGAGGCAGGCTTTGATCGACCACCTGGGCGGGCAGGCAGACAAGCAGAGTGGCATGAGAGGCAGTATATATATAATAATAAACTTTATTTCTTGGCTATAGGCCATCACATAATACAACTAACAATATTACACTCATACGGTTATATACTTACAAGGCAAAAACCCGTCTTAAAGTGAGTACTTAAGATTTAACTTGTCCTACGCGGGGGGTATATGCTCATATTTGTCCTTTAATTTACATACTATCACCAAACAACCTTACTAAATGTATACTGTTAATGTACCGCCTTATACATATCCGCTCATAAATAATACCCCAAGAAATTCATATTCCAATACCCCTAATATGGTTTTAATTAATCGCTACTACACTCTTGGGCACGCACTCTCCTCCTTGCTAAAGCAAGAAGGAAATTTGCAGCCCTATACATTTTACTTAGATTCATTAGCCAAAATATATTGCAACCTACGCTCCCTACAGACCCAAGGGGACTCTACCTGAAGCAGGGATTGGTATTTGTAACGGATATCCGCCGAAAGAGAGCAGTCCAGCAAATAGTGCGCTTGATCCTCCACTCCACTCTTACAATCACATATGAAAGGCAGTAGGGAAGGCAGGCTGGGACATTGGCAGGGCACTCAAATAGGCTGACAAAGACTGTGCAGCGCGAGAGAGAACCAGTCACATAGGCAGGCCGAGATCGTCTAGCTCGAGGCCGGCTGGCAGGCTTACAGTTACCCAATGCCACCCTGCGTCATGAGGTCAGTCAGATAGGCTGGCCGAGGCCGTCTAGTCAGGCATGAGATCAGTCAGATAGGCTGGCTGAGGCCCTCTAGTGTGAGAGACAGAGGGAGTGCGGGCACCAGGCATTGGGAGGGAGGGTTCAGAACCTCAGCACAGCAGCAGCAGCAGCACAGACTGAGGAGGAGTCCCATCCCAAAACTGCCCCTGGGATGGCGTGTGCCACTGCACCATTAATCCACGTCCAGGGGCAGCTCGGGGAATCCCAGCAGCGGAAGGCTGACCTTTATAAAAAGCAACTGCTCCAACAACTTGGCCCCCAATCTCAGGCAGTGCGGCGAGCAAATGTCCCCCGCCATGGAGAACACCCGCTTGCTGGGGACACTGGTTGGTGGACAGGACAACAGACCGTTGACGACTTTGGACAGGGCCGGCCACACGTTGGTCTTGCTGGCCCAGTAGGCCAAGGGATTTCTGCTGGATTCTATGCACGGCTCCTTCTCCAGGTAGGTCTCCACTGCTGCTGAGGTGCTGTCATACTCCCTCAGGTAGCTCTGCCTGGGCACCACCTCCACCACTGCCCTCAGCCACGCTGCTTGCCCTGCTGTGCAAGGGCCTATGCTCACCAGAGTGGCCTGCATATAGGAGCTGCGGCTGCTGGCAATAGGGCTGCTGCTGGTGCTCAATCTGCTGCTGGTGCTTCTACTGCTAGGGCTGGGGGCAGTGATAGACCCCGCTGGCTGAAAGGGGTGTGTACTCCCACTCCCACCATCCCCAGGGGCGTCCTGCTGCTGCCGTGCACTCTCCAGAGCCCTCTCTGCCTGCCGGACCCTCTCCACTAGCTAGCCCTTCCAGTGCTCATAGAGCGCTGTCTGGCGTGCCATGCTGCCCTTGACCCTGGGGTCCAGCATGGTTGCCAACATGTATTCCGCCCGCTGCAGGAGCTCGTCAAACTGCACCTTCAGCGCTGCCTTCAGCTGCCGCACCAGGGCAGTCACCTCATCCGCCAGCTTCCTACTCTGAGGGCCACAATCCCGCCCCTGGAGAATTTCCTCCAGCCTCCTGAGGAGGCTCTGCACCAGAGCGGTCATGTGGCTGTGGACGAGCTGATGGTCTCCATCATGGCCAGGAACGGTCTCAAAACAAAGATCGTATGCGCCAGGATCTCCCATTCCACCCCATTGTACCCTGGAGGTGCCCTGCTGTCCATCACCAGTTGCACCTGATGCAAGGCAGTTTTCTGCTCAAGAAGCCACTCGGGCATCAAGAAGGTTGAATTCCACCGTGCGGACACATCCTGTACCAGCTGGTGCACTGGGGAGCCTTGCTCAGCCTGCTTTGCCCAGAGGGGTCGCTGCCCTTCACGCTCCGGTTAAAGAAACCGGCCAGCTTCCTCCCCCGCTCGATCAGGGAGCTAAGGGTGCCTGCCCCAATCCTCTTCTCCCCCAAGCCCAGAACGTCCCTGACCACCAGGTGAAGGGATGCTGGTGAAGCCCCCCTTGTGGACTGCCCTCAATATGTTGGCCGCGTTGTGCGTCACCACGCACCCCTTGGTGAAGGGCGTGCCTGGCGTGACCCACTCCCTCACCATGGTGGTCAGGGATGCCTCTATGTTCCTAAAAGTGTTGGGGCCTTGATGTCCATGACTTCTGCCTGAAGCAGAGTCCACCTATACCCTGCTTCAGGACCCCTCCTGCCACTGCCAAACACTGCCTCCGGGTCCTGCTACCAGTGCGTTGTCACTGCCAGGTAGGTGTGCTGCGCATTTCTACTCGACCACAGGTCGGTGGTGAAGTGGACAGTGGCACCCCCAGCCCCTGCCAGCTGCTTCCTCACCTGCTCCTTTGAAGCCTGGTACAGGGCTGGCACCACCTGCCGACTCAAGGTGGTGCTGGCAGACCTCCAGTTCTGCTCACTCTATGCTGGGTTCTCCAGTTCTAGTCACCATCACGGCTGGGCGTTGCAGGCTGCCAGGCATCAACAGAGCAGCAGCAGAGGCCCAGCCAGGACTCGGTGGCTGCCACCCCTGCTCGGCTGGGCGTTGCAGGCTGCCAGGCATCAACAGAGCAGCAGCAGAGGCCCAGCCAGGACTCGGTGGCTGCCACCCCTGCTTGGCCAGGTGTTGCAGGCTGCCAGGCATTGGTGGCAGCCCGACTCAGGGTGGTGTACGAGGGCAGCTTAAACTGGGGGGCCAGAAAGCCAATCAGGTGCCTAAACCCCATGTCCCCGACCACCGAGAAGGGCTGCCCATCGAGCGCAATCATTTCCCCCAACATACGCGTGGCTTTCACTTGAAAGCTACGCCGCCCTCCACATCCTGCAGCTGCTGATGGACTTGGCAGCTGCCCCCACCCCAGCTCCTCCATGGTGCACTGACGCTTCTGGGCCTCAACTGGCTGCTGCTGCTGCACCACTGACAGCGCTGATGGGAGGGGCAGACCATGGTGGCAAGACAGCTCTCGGAGGGACGAGTGGCCAGCCCTGTCCAAAGTGGCCAAGGGTCTGTTGTCCTGCCACCAACAAGTGTCCCCAGCGAGCGGGTGGTCTCTATGGTGGGGACATTTGCTCACTGCACTGCCTGAGACTAGGAGCCAAGTTGGTGGAGCGGTTGCTTTTCATCAAGGTGTCTCTCTGCTGCTGCTGCCATGGGTTCTGCTACCGGGGAATCCAATGTCTGCCGCTGCTCCACTGATGCTTGGCAGCCTGCAATGCCTGGCCAAGTAGGGGTGCCTGGCCAGCCACCAAGCCCCAAGCCTTCCCAGTCTCTGCTGCTGGGTCTCAGATGACCAGCCATGGTGCCAAAGGCATCCCTGGGGGCCAAGCGCCGAGCCTGCCTGCCCGGGCAAGCCATGGTACCAAGCCTTCCTGGTCTCTGCTGCTGTGTCTCAGACGGCCTGTCATGCCGGCATGGGCGCCCTCAGGGGCCAAGCACCGAGCCTGCCTGCCTGGGCAAGCCGGTGTGCCAAGCGCCAAGCCTTCTCGGTCTCTGCTGCTGCTGGGTCTCAGACGGCCTGCCGTGCCACCACGGGCACCCCTGGGTGACCCTGGAGTGCTCCAAGCCTCCCAGTAGGTTTGAACTCCGCCGAACATTTGGCGGGACCGAACTCCACCGGACTGAACCCACGAACCAGGTTTTCGGGCCGAACGGCCGAACCCCGTTCTGTTTGCACATCCCTATAAAATAATGGCTTCATGCAGCCTACTGTGGACTGTAATGCACTAGATAGCATCACTGTTATAATTCAGACAGAATTTATGTAAAACACAGCCCAAAATATTTATGCATTTCCACAGAAACAAATATGAGGTGATGCTATAATTACATTGTCAATATTGCAAAGAAAGGGTCAAGCCATTTGCTGATCCTCTGGAATTTTTAAAAATCTAATCTGGTCCTTGCTCTAAGCCAGGGGTGATGAATTACTAAAAGCTCCAAGGGCTGCATTGAAGCTGGGGTGAAGTTGTTTAATGGGTGCAGTTAGAAAGCAGAGTGTCCAAGTCAAGGATCTGTGCCATGGAGCTGTCCCCTCTCTTTACGTGCAGGACCTCATCTCTGCTCCCTTACCCTGACGGTAGGAACTGAATCTAGGGGCCAGATCTAGGAACTATTTTATATATTTATTTATTCATTTATTCATTCATTATATTAGGGTGCAATATCTCAGTATAACCTAGTTATCTATTCTTCAGACTGTTTACATTGCAGAGGCATTTTGTTTCAGTCAAGCAAAACAGAGCAAGTAAACACTGATACTGCAAAATATTTACGTTAATATTAAATATATTATTGCTCAAAAACACACCATAGTCTGCACAAACATAAAAATATAGATGCACAAAGAACAAAACCCCCAAAGCAAAATCTCTATATAGCCCTACAACCCAAAACAAGAATTTAGAATCTCACAAAATGAGTCATCCAGACATCCACCCTCCAGAACAAGCTAAACAGAGGAGACGTTCAGCGTTCCTTGAAGGGCTATAGGTTGGGGCTATTTTCAGGGGGTTACAGGAAACGGTGGTAATAAGTTCATCATAGGATTGTCCATAGAATCAAGAATACTCTTTGCTGACAGATAAAATAAGAGGGGCTTCTTTGGTAGGAGATAATTTGTTTTGTCAGTGTGCTAACTGCTGCTTTATTTCTGGACCTCACTGGCAAAGCCATTTTTCATTGTCAGTAACTCAATATTTGTTAGCTCTAACACTCAGGATGCACATTACTCAGAACTTCACAATCTATTCTCACATCAGTTCCTCAGCTCCTTGGGAATCATGAAGCACATATTAAACAACATTTCAACCTTTATAAAGCACTGCTGTGGAGTTTGTTTCTCTTCCATTGCTATTTCATTACATTTCCTTTCTCTCTTCAGCTTTCATTCCACTTCTGCCATTCTGCCCACTATGCTTGGAACAGTCTTCCTTTACCCACCTGACATATCCTTGGTTTCTCCTGCTTAAAATCCTTTTTATTACCTAATTTATCTACTTATCTCTCCTTTGTAATTACCAATACTCTCCACATCCCACTTTTTACTAGAGCTTTGTGTGGATTGTTTAAGGTCTTAATCCTATTCCTACTAAAGTCAATGGGAATTTTGTCTCTCAGCTCAACAAGAACAGTAGCAAACCCTTTGTTTAAAACCTTTTCCGGGAAAGGACACTAATCTAGGATTGTAGTGAGTTCTTTAATTATAACACAACAAATTGTTTTAAAATGATATAGTGTGGATGAATTAAAGATGTGTTCATCTTTTGATGGCAACTTCTGTAGGATTGCCACACCGAGCTGCGTCTTCCCATGACTCACGTACTACAAGTGAGCTTCTTGACACAAAGTGCATGCAAAGAGTACACTATCTTCCAGGCTCTCATCAATTATTCTCATTAAATCATGAATTATGGGAAAGAACTAACATCAGCCCTCACCTCTAATAATGGTATCTTCGACACAAGCAATCTCTGATGTGTAAACAGCTTATTGGGGGGAAAAATCCCCAAGATACTCCTGACTTTGGGTCTCATCCTGCAAAAGAACAGTTACCTCAACACCAATGAGATCAGTAAGAATGATGTACATTCAACACTGCCCAAGAAGGAGCTGAGAAATGCACAGGATCAATAGCCTCATTTGTATGTAAAAGAACAAGAACATAAATAATATGTTATATCATACAAACCTAACCGCATTTAGACTCTGAATCTACATTTTCTGGTTGATGGAATGACACCAAACAATAAGGAATGCTTTCATAAAAGCTCCAATGCAACATTTTAATAAAAGCACTTAAAGTTATCATTAAAAATCAATTCAAACATGCAGTCAATAAAAATAAGGTAGAAAAGCTACTGGCTTCTTACAAGTATGAGATTGCATCTCCTGGTCATCTAGTAGCAATAGCTAAAGCCACTGAAAGAGTCTATCCTCTATCAATTTGTCTCATTCTCTTTTGAGCCAGTAATTCTAACTGCCTTCACAAGATAGTATTAGAGCAATGAGTTACACAGGTTAATTGTGTGCTGTTGGGGGGGAATGATTCATTTTATTTGTTTCAAGCCTGCTGAGCGTTAATTTTTTGGGGGCGTGCCTTGGTATTCAATTTATGAAAAATGGTGGACAACTGTCTCCTGTTTACTTTTTTCAGCTACACTGACGAATCACACCTAAATACATGCATTCTGATGTTGACATGCTACATTATTCTTAATAACTCACAGTTTAATTTAATTCATAGGGGTGGTAGTGTCAAGCCAATTGCTGCCTGCCAATCAGGAATATTTTTAAAACCCAAGGCTGTTATTGGAATGGAAATATGGCATTGATGGTGCCACCGCCACAGGAGGAGTAGGGGAAGGTTTAAATTAAGGAGGGAACTGCTTCTTAAGTGTACAACTCTCTGGGTTTTCACATGTCAACTCTAGTCAAAGCCCCAATTTTTGGGGGTTCCCTAACCCAGAGTATTTGGGGCTTAAGGGAGTAGTGGAGCCCCACCCCTTGCAGAGAATCTTGATGTCATGATGTTCCAAAGAGGGTGTGGCCATGCTGAGAAGGCAAAGACAGCTCCCTTAGCCCCATCCTCTTCCAGTGTTGCCCCACCCACTTTGGGTCAAATCTTGAGGAAAGATGGCAACCCTACTGCTTCCACAAGCTCTTAACGGGATGTGCTTCTGCAATGCCTGTAGATGCTATAGTCCTATACTGTGAGCAGACGAAGGGGCACACCCAAACGGGGAAGCAGGGGGAAATTACCACTTAAGCGCAAACATAAAGAAAAAATAGATTTAATGGGATAACCCAACAATAAAGTTTAACCAAACTATAAGCTCCCCAAACTACTTAATCTTACAAACTATTTCTTTTCCTTATCATTAGGTTCTACTGCATGTATCAATACAAAAAGCTTGGATGTATATACATCAACATTTCAGTCAAACAGTAAACTAGGGTTGAAATTCAGTACTCGGTTTTACTTGGTATTTACTGAGGATCATGGTATTTGACTCGGTTTTACTGAGTACCGAGAAACAGAGTAGTGGTCACGGTACTCAGTGACTCCTAGATTAAGCAATGCTTACCTGGATCCTGCGCTGCCGAGTCATTGTACCCTGTCTTCCTGTGAGATTCCCCCCAGTAAGTGGCAGCTCACTGCTTGCAAGCAGGCGCAGCTGTTCTAATACTGGGAGGCGATCAGGCCACCATGTTTTCTCTGAGCATGCTGGGAAATGTAGTGCAGCATGTTCCCAGAGAGCCAACAGCAGTGGCAGCAACTGCACTCCACAGTGGTGTGCCAGCACCCTCCGCTTGTACTCCACAGGCTGAATCCCTCCTCGCGGTGTGTGTGCGGCCCCCTGTCAGCCCACCATGCTCCCACCTAGAAATGTTCCTGCTTCCCCTCCTTCCTACCCACCACACACACCCTTGTTTGGTCACATAAGGACACATAAAGGGACGTGGTAAAATACTCAGTAGAGAACCAAGCATTGTGCCGAGTATTGGTCGGTAGGACTGTAGCGGAAAGTCGCAGTGGTAGCTATTTCCGCCGGAAACAGCGTTTCCGCAATTAGTGGCACAGTGTGGCAGAGGCTTTCATTCCGCTAGTTTCATTCCACTACTTCCGCAGTTCCTCTAATTTCATTCCGCTACTTCCACAGGCTTCACAAATAGCGGAAACATGCAATTTTCACTACTTCCGCCAGCGCCACGAAATAGTAGAACAGCGGTTTTCCGACAGTTCCGCAATTTTTCCGATAGTTTCCGAATTTGCAGAATGCCAGTGGAATTAGCAGAATGTCGGCAGAAAAGCCGCAGTGTGGTGCGGGCAATTCCGAAATGGCGGAATGGAATTGTGGTGTGGTAAAAGCTACTGCCGCTTCAGCCCTATATGGTTGGTATTACTGAGTAGTTCCTGGAAACATGAGCCCATCTTTGACTACTCAGAAATACTCGTAAATACTTACTGCCCTACTCATTCCATCCCCACAGTAAACATATAGCTTTACCCTTCTTCCCCTATATCCCATTCATACACACAGGAGACCCTTTTGCTTCGTATTCTGTACCGCCTGTCCACGTTTCCTGGTTGTGGAGCTCCCAGCTTCAGGACTTTGGTCCCTGCTAATACAGGACTCCGCTGCCTGCCTCCTACGTTTCTGCATGTGCTGCTACTATCTCTGGATGCTGCTGCTTGTCTTAAAGTCTCTGAACACTGCCAATGCCTCTGAATGCTGCCAGTACTGTGGGCCCAGTATTCTAATCCTGCAATATACAAGTGTCCATCTGCTCCCTGCCTCACCATGGCTAAATTTCCATAAAGCACAATCTGCTTTGTCCCATCTCGGAAGCCTTTTGGCCCATTTGCACACCTATTTATCACCTTTTCCTCCAGCTTTAAATCAAATACTCCAACCAATTTCTCTTTCAAAGATTTTCCCCAGGCCTTTTCCCATTGGTTGCTCCAGTGTTCTAATTCAGCCAGGCTGCAGGGCACCGCATCTCCTGAGAACAAGGGGTTAATACTGCCCACGCTGAGCTAGTGCCCTGAGCTGCAGTCCAGTGTAGTGAACAGGCCTAAGTTCACCTACTTACTCTTCCCAGACCAAGAAGGGGAGTCCACAGCTACAGTTAAACCAGAGGCAGAAATGAGAAGCTGTTGAGCTTTGAATTCTTTTTTCCTTAGGACTTTTCTTTGACAAGCCCTCTTGGGGCACATCCTAAGCCAAAGAAAGCAAGCTACTGGTGATATGGGACAGGGAAAATCCAGCAGCCTCAGCCCAAAGACAAGGAGGCTCCCTAGAGGCAAGAGAGTCTGCCCTTACAAGCCTAAACACATCATAAACATAACATCAAACTAATTGCTTCTGTAGTACCCACTCCTTGCTGGATGGAAATTAATTTGCTACTTCACTCTGCTTGTTTTTAAAACAATGGGAATGGGGAAATAAGTGGTTCAAGAAAGCATGAACAGACACTGTGAAAATGTTTGTCGAGACTTGATAGCTCAGGGGACAGAATAAAACACTTAGCGCTTTTCTTCCGATGCAGTGGTACAATTCTTGCCTGGAAAGACAGCAGCCCCATTCCCACTCTAGGGACTGCTCAGCAGCCTATACCAGAAGCAGATTCAGTAACATGGTTGTATACCAGAAGGAGGCCAAAATGAGACGTCTCAAATTACAAGAGCTTCTTCAGAGAGACCAAGAACTAAAACGACAAAGGCTGGTTAACCTCTCGCACCCCAAGTCAGCACAAGGGTGTGACATTGGTGGAGTATATGCTCTGAAGCGTGTGCTGCTGCTACCGAAAGCGTGATCCAGAATAGGCTGGAAAAAAGGAAGAAAGTTATTTTGGTTGTGAATAGCTGCAGAGTGTGCCCCAGGCTGCAAAAACCTGTGGGATGAGGTCCTGCAGGGCAGGCAGCTGTTAGGATAATTATTCCCAGGGATATACTTCAGAGACAGCAGCTCACACACCAGGAAAGTAGAGAGCGGGTGCATCTGGACATCACGGTACTCGTGAGGCAAATGTGTTCAGTGGTAGAACCAGCAGCATTTCCTCAGGTGGAGCAGTTTGACCACACATTCCAGCTGCTTCATGTCTTTGTTGCCACCCTTTGGAATTTGGCCTCAAGAGAGGGGCCACTGGGTGCCAGCACAAATAGCAAGGCCAGCCTTCCCAGTGCTCCCTCAGACCAGCGGTGACATTGACAAAATCACTACCCAGGCAATGAAATTAACCATACAAAGCAATCCAAGACAAATTGACACTTTACGTGTCATTGACCACGCAATGATTCTGTATTGTGTTTTCAGGTACTCTGCAAATTTCCTGAGGAGCTCCTTGGATATGTTCCAGGCAACAAACCGCCACAAACTCATGTTAGCTCTGCAGCTAGATCCTGGGTCTGAGTGAACAAATGAAGCACTTGCTCCTATGTGAGGCAGATGGAACGGTGGCAAGTGTTATATGGAGAGACTCCCAGCTGCTCTTCCAGAAAAGGACCAGGAGCAGGTGCTCAACAAGAGGCAAGACAAATCACCCAAATACTCTCCAGGAAGGTAAAAGATCATGAATTGAGCTGCTGCTGAAAGGAATTAAATTGTGGGCAACCCAGCAATAAAAGAAACGTGCGTGAAGAACCAGACTCTGCAAGCCTGTTGGGCGGGCAGGCCTAATTAAGAGCCTGTATGAAGGCCTGACTCCTGCAAGGGTTTAGCCCAGGAGCATGAATTTAACACAGACTAGGGCAGTGATTAACAAGATGATTCTTGAGTTAGTGGTTTGTGGACCTATAGCTTTATCATAGTGTTGAAATGAAAAGTTCATTTCACATTCGCTGATATTATTCACATTTTTGGATAGCCACCTAAATACACAACTAACTACCCCAACCAAAAATAAATTATAGAGTCCGTGAGAGCAGGTTCTATTAGTTAAGGCATGATGGAGTTTCTGTTGATTTGGCACTTCTGCTTTGCATAGGATTTTTCGATCTGTTTGGGTGAGGAAGTGACTATTTTTTTGCGGGGTTTTTTTTGTAAAGTGTGTTTCGGGTTTTAAAATGGCAGAAAATTAAAGTAGGCGGCCTTCTAATCGCTACTTGATTTCCTAAAAAAAAAAAAAGGGTGTACGGAATTAACTTAAAATGTTACCCAAAGTTGCTATTGTAGTCAATTGCATGTTATTTCTGCTGCATGCAAATCCCCCATTATGACTCAGGCCATCTGACGTGGTTGCCTGCCTAGCTGCCTGCATGGCCAAGTACTACCTAGACAAAAAACCTTCGGTTTAAGAAGCTCATTAAGGCGGTATTATAAATTATACTCAAACATTAACATGACAGTAAATTGTATGTTAAGGCAACTTTATTAAATATCAGACCAACATATACATTTTTCTTTTCTTATTCATTAATTTAAAAAAATTATGACAACTGAAATTAAGCTGCATATGTGTGGTATGGTGACAGAGCAATACTTATACGTGATGAGGAATGTATACAGTTTAATTTCAGTTGTCATAAAAAAATTTTATTAATGAATAAGAAAAGAAAAATGTATAGATTGGTCTGATATTTAATAAAGTTGCCTTAACATACAATTTACTGTCGAGTTAGCTGTCTACAGAACTGCATTCTGTACAACAAATTCTATAATGTTCTCTACACTGTCATTGGTAACAGTTTATTGTATAAAGTACATACAATTTGTATACATGTAAAGGACAGAGTTAATGCACTGAAAAAATTGTCAAATTATGATAATAAATTAAAGTTTAATAATGAAAACATGTTAAAGTTTAGTTATTGATAAAAATGAATAAGAGTAAGTGTGTATGGTAAGGAATTAAGTACACATTTATGCTGATGAGGATAAAATAGGAAATATTTGTCAAAATCTAAAATAATCTCCATTTTTTTGGCATTTATGTCTTGTAATGTATGGAGTTGAATGTTTTTTAAATTGTAATTGTAATGAATTTGTATGTTTTTTGGAGTTTAAGGTAGAGTCAAAATGATTTTGTGATATTTTTGAAGAGGAAAGTTTTAAGTTTTAAAAACTGTTGTGCATTTAACGTTTTTTTAAACTGTAAAGTTTTTTGTTTTGGTAAATTTTCTTGTTTTTTGTGACATGATTGGTTGGTTGATGTAAGTGTTTAAGTATAATATATATGTATGTTTTGATGTGTGTAGAACTATAAAGAATTATAGGGAGTTTTGACAGAGAAAATATAACTGTTAAAATGGGTGTTATATTTTATTATAGGTATTGTACAGTTGGGAGTGTTGTGTAACATGTATAATAAAATGTACTAGGCATTGTATTGGTCGATGTATTGGTAGTGTGTATGAAAAGAGGTTTCGATCTCAAGCTCCAAGCCTGTGAAATCTGGGGGTTCAACTCATCACCTAGTAACAGATCTCGAACTCCAAGGCTGTGAAACGTGGAGGCGGAAATCGCGTGAGAGGCAGAAGACACTTATGGTTGAAAATAAGGCATACGTATCTTTTGGACACGCAACTTCAGAAACTTCGTAAACTTGGTTTTGCCTACACAAATCATTATGACACTACACCAGCACTTCCTCTCAATCTTAAGCTCCAAGCCTGTGAAATCTTGGGGTTCAACTCATCACCGGGCAAGAGATCTCGATGATTCAAAATCGTCAGGATGCTGTGCATTTTTGACCACAGCCAATTAACGTTTAAACAGTCATAACATTTTATTTTCTTCCTAGATCTTATTCAAATTTTACATTTGCGACAGTCTTCACAAAAATAACATGTAATTACATGTTCAGAAATGTAGCTCAATTAGTTTCCTCAAAATCGGGGTTTCAGCAGTCCCCTGTTTAAAATGGAAAATAGTGCGAGGTTGGGGATAACTCTTGCCCTCCAATATACCAGCTATATGCAATACATGATTTACCGAAAGCCATCACATTTGATTTCTTCATTTTAATTAATAACGCATTCTGCTGGAAATAACTATGCAAAGTCACTAGCATCTGTTGCAGTCCTTTTCTTGTCTGCGAGATGAGGACAATATCATCTGCATATAACATTATAGATATTGCCCTCTCTCTTATTCACGGAGGAGTTGGATTTGCTGCCATAACTGTAGGAACTAAATCATCTACATATATGGTTTATAGGGAACTTTGGATCCGACCCGGTCCTAGAAGAGGGTACTTTGGGCCATTATGGGCCAAAGTACTTATGAGGAGCTGTTAAGTCTATCGGATGAAGCCCAAATCAAAGCGGTGTCAATGTTTTTATTAATTGTGAATCGAGAGCGTACAGCAACATGAAATTTGTTTTATCTATTGGGTATGACATTGCTTTCTGTGGTTACATATACTGGGATTCGTTCGCCCGTTTTGATTTTAGTTGATTTTTAAGTTACATGCTTTTTATGTTCAATGTATTGTGAATAGCAGATACCTGCTGAACCAATAAAATATTTTAAGTTTAAAAAAAAAGTTTAAGTTTAAAATGGAGAGTGGCTGTGCATTTAACTTCCTTACAGCTACCACTGTAAGAAAATAAATAGTGCTATGGTGGAGGATGCAGTGTGGCTTCCTACTCTGAATGGTAATGTTTGGCCAGATGGCTGATTCCCATGCAGCTTGGTTAAACTCTGCACTGCATCTTGGATGGAACAAATGCAGATAATATTGAATGTTTCTTTCTGCAGAATGTCGATTGTGACATTGGGAGGGGAACAGGGTTTGCATTGAGCTAAACTTGTTTTTCTGTCTTGTGTGGTTTTTTGATTTTTTTCAGCAGTGCCAGACCAACTATAGTTTAGTATTGTGAGCAACGTGCATGGTGCAGAATAGTCATGATTAGATACAGATACCTGCCTTGAGCAAATTACAGTCTTAAATGTACAAGGGAGAAGAGACAAGGGGAAGGGAAAAATAGGAAAAGACCGGGATACATCCATGAAGATGTGAAGTTCAGGTACATCTGCTTGGCTTAATTAGAAGAGGATAAAATTAATAAGGAAAAGTGAGCAAATCAATGGGGTATTTATCTGTAAGTGAGAAGCAAACACAGCTTCTCCCAAGTGCACTAACCCCCATGCCATGGAAGGATCTGGTGCAATACACAGCAGAAACATGAGTCACTCACATGAGTCGCTAATGCATGACAAAAATAAGACTAAAAAAGGGACAAAAACTGCTAGCTCACCTGCCCATCTGGTTTAATCAGGAAAGTCACCCATAAGCACAGGAAAACTATTCATGGGGGGCCCCGAAAGGGCCAGCGTTGGGCTAAAGCATCCCCAGGGTTGGGCTAACCTGATCCTTGCATGGCATGGGACTTAAGGCACCATTACAGTGTGGAAGCAGAACAAAAAAACCGCACATTCTATGGTACTTGTCAAAAACCATGGGAAATTTACCAGCCAGAAACCTCCAGTTTAAAAAAATAGTTAAGGCTCGAATAATATTTTCAAACAAAACTTTTTTTTTGGGGGGGGAGGGCAAAAGGGCCAGAGTTAGACAAAAGCATTCCCAGAGTTTGGCTAACCTGATCCTTGCATGGCATGGGAGTTAAGGCGCCATTACAGTGCTGAAGCAGAACAATCAAAAGACACATTCTATGGTAAGTGTCAAAAACCAGTGGAAATTTAGCAGCCAGAAACCTCCAGTTTAAGAAAATAGTTAAGGCTTGAATAATGTTTTCCAACAAAATTTCCCAAACAAAGCCTTTTGCTAAACAAAACCTTTCGGGGGAGGGAACAGTAGTTGCAAACAAAACCTTTTACCAAACAAAACCCCCGGGCTGACACAAATTAATGAAGGATACAGTCACCAGAAACAACCATAACCCAAAAAGCATGGAAATTGAAGTTTAAGGCTCAAAACACAACTCCTTCCCCCTTTCCCCTTTAGCCTGAGCTGCTAACTCACAAAGCACTGTGACCTCACCTTAACTAGTGTGCCTAGTGCAAAAGAAAACGTTTGACATTTCTTGAAAGAAAGAAAGAAAGAAAGAAAATGTTTTGTCTTTTCTTACTTGCCTTTTCTGTTAGAAAAGTCCTGTAAGATAAAACTGGACTTAAACTTAGGGCGCTTTTAGACGATCACCATAAATGTGCATCTCTGATATTTCGCTCATGCAAATGCGCCAGAAAATCATGAGCATATTGGCTTTAGACGTCCGCTATCAGGCGTGTAGTATTCTAATGCGGGTTGCGGCACCTCGGTAAAACAAGCGCGAGTTGGCTTTACACGATCCTTGGTTACAACCCAGCCATTTTTTAACGCGCGTGTTTATGTCGGACACCCATGATGCTGAGCACTTGTTTTGTTCAGGCACGCTGCCCATAATGTTTTGCTCTATTTGGGAAGGAACACTGTTTGTCTTTAAAGTTTACTGGAGTGGTTGATGATTCTCAAGAGGATGGACCCACAGGTTTTTGCTCTGTTTGTGTTGCATTTCTCGCAGTGGTACACCAGATTGTTTATGTGCTTCGTGATGAAAATTTTGGTGAATTCCATGCATTGGTGATACACATCCAAATGATTTGATGAAGGTAGGCAATACTATGTACCTAGATGAACGCTGTTACTGTTTTCATATATACAGGATCTATTAATAAATGAAATTTAGACAGACATGTGTGCACATCTGAACACGCATACACATGCCTTTTAAAATATATTACATTACTTTTGCATGTTAAAAATATATTACATTACATAAAATATATTACAGTAGTTTAGCAAATTAAAAAAAGACACATTCACAATTGTTTTTATTATTATTTCTAAAACACAGATAATCACCAGTCTTCCCGTGGAGTTTGCTGCTGCATCAATGGCATTGCAAGGCCTGCTTGGTGAGTCACTGCATGAAATAGTCATCCCCTCCTACAAGACACATTGTCTGGTCCCTTCAGCAAAGCACTGATTGGTGGGAGAATGTTGTCAATGGGCCAAATTACTGCGAGCAGCATTGAATTTCAGACTTTCGTATGAGCAAAGATGTGTTCATAAAAATAGTCAATTCTCTCAGATCAGTGTTAACAAAGAAAACAAACATGTGTGTCACTATTTTTACTGAGAAGAGGGTGGCAATCACGTTGTGGAAGCTCGCAACACCAAATTCCTATCTGACTGTAGCCACAGAGTTTGGGGTGGATGTTGTGACAGTGTGTGTTATTGTTAAGGAGGTGTGTAGAGCGATAAATGGCAGCCTGCTCTATAAGGTCATTGGTTTCACAAGTATGGACCCAATAATGGATGGTTTTAAGCGTCATGACTTCTCTCACTGTATAGGTGCCGTTGATGGGAGCCATATTGAAATACATGCCACCGTGGAGGAACCAGAAAATTATGTGTGCCGGAAAAAATATTATTTGATTGTTCTGCAGGCAGTTGCAGATTCACAGCTCCTGTTCAGGATGTTTATACGGGGTATGCCAGCTCGGCCCATGATTCGTGAATCCTGCATTCCTCGCCACTATTTCACAGGAAATACAAGGGGATACTAAGGCTGGACCCTGTCATTGTCATTGAGGGTGTGCCTGTACACCCAGTATTGCTGGGGGACAAGGCATACCCTCAGGTCCCATGACTACTCAAGGTATATGATGGAGAGTCACCTGCAGTAGACCGGTACAATCTGCAGTTTAATCATTGCCGCAACTTTGTGGAAAGGGCCTTTGGATTGCTTAAGGGCCGTTTCCAGACGCTCTTGAAGTGTGTGGACATGCGACTGGACAATGCTGCGGAGGCGGTGGTCACCTGCTGCATTTTGCACAACGTGGTCCAGACTGATGGGCAAGCCCTCAATTGGAATGAAGATGCAGAACCTGATGCCCCTGACAACAACATTTGAGTTCCAGATGTTGGGAACATTCCGCGAGGCGTGAAGGTGCTCAGCAATGAAGTAAGGGTTAGGGCTGAAGTGGCAGCAGCTTTTACCGCGCCGCGATTCATTCCGCTATTTCGGAATTGCCCGCGCCACACCGCGGCTTTTCTGCCGACATTCCGCTAATTCCACCGGCATTCTGCAAATTTGGAAACTATCGGGAAAATTGTGGAATTGTCGGAAACTGTCAGAAAACCACTGTTCCGCTATTTTGTGGAACTGGCGGAATGGTGGAAGTAGAGAAAATGGCATGTTTCCATTATTTGTGAAGCCTGTGGAAGTAACAGAATGAAATTAGCGGAACTGCAGAAGTAGCGGAATGAAACTAGTGGAATGAAAGCCTCTGCCACGCCATACTACTAATTGTGGAAATGCTGTTTCTGGCGGAAATAGCTACCGCTGCGACTTTCCACTACAGCCTTAGTAAGGGTTGCATTTTGCACTCATTTCAAATGAGAACATTATATGGGCATCCATTGATGGCCACCACAGCCAGAATAGCTTCTGTAACCTTGTCCCTTCAGTGCCTCATTTAAGCAGCACTTTATATCTGTTTAATATTTATAGAAATGTTAGCAAATGCTTAAGTTTCATGTCATTTACATTTGTTACTGTTTTTACTCTGTTCAATATTGTGTCTGTATTTATTATAGAAAGTTAAAATAAGTATATTTATATACATTTAATTTTTTGGAGACTACCTTTCCCACATATTTCCAAATTTGTGGAGATTTTTCTTAATTGACACACCTCGTTAATGAATATGCAGCCTGAAAATGGGCCAATGTTGGAAGTCGATCACTGTTATGGCATCCCAAGAATTGACAGTTATAACAGATACATGCTAATGTAGAAATAGACCGCATATATGTTTCAATGTTGTCTTCATTTATGATGCAGTACCTACTAGGAGTCAGGCTTTCAGGGGCACAATGACAAGCATGCATGTTTTCTTATGATTTCTGAAACCTGTTGAGTAGTGGAGCACATTAAAGTTTGAATTTCTTGAATTTTAAAAATTACCAAAACTGATTATTCAAAGCCACTCACTACTACCGATGGTTATGTAGCAGATGACTACGGGTCTATATAATAAAGTGTCTGCAATGTATGTTAATTTCATACGGGTCTATATAATAGTGTCTGCAATGTATGTTAATTTCATACCTATGCATGACTGTGATAGGCATATCAAAAGTCCACATTTACAAACCTGCAGGGTACACGTCCAACCTTGCTCATGTGGTCATAATAAAACCCTTCTTTGCTTTACTAAATGCTATAGAGACAGCGGTTGCCATGGTTTGTGGGGGGAGGGGGGTTATGAGGGGGCTTATTTTAAAGCATTGTCTCCAGCTATGCATGTACAGGTAATTATTCCTGGAAATCGAAACATTATTTGTGCATGCCAAACTAGCAGTCGACGTAGCTCGTTGCAAGAGACACACTGGACTCGTTTCAAAGTGAATCCATAAGTTTATTGACTGTTGAAGACCGGGATGGGAAATCCCCTCTGTAGATAACTAAAAGCAGCGGTAACATACATCGACCTTCTGATGGATATCCCACGCTTACGTTTCCATCCAAATGTCCACCACAGTACAGTACCGATGCTTTTGAAAGGCAAGATGGGGACATGATTTTCCTATGCCGTCAGATGTCATAACCAGGCAACCCTCATCATCTAAAGTCTTGAAGGTATGGCAACCTGAGCTCAGAGGGGGTTACACCCCCGGACAGTGGAAGAGTCCAAGGTTATATCAACACATACATTAAATATGTTGTACGCGCATACTAGATACCAAATCTGTGAAACCTCTAGCTGAGTAAGTCTCGTTGGGTGCTGCTGTGATGGATACCTCAGATTGTCCTGTGCCAGCCCTGCTTCCCCCACTTTTGGAAGGGTCCATTATCTCGTGACAACTGGATAAAAGAATAAACGGCCTGCAGGGGAACCCAGGGTGGGCCAAGAAGCCTGCCTTCTGATTGGAATATACCTTGGCATATGCCTTGGCATGGGTAGTATGTGCCCCGATTTGGGGAAATCCCCTAAGATTGCCATATATGCACATTTATGAGGACAAGCAGCTCAGGAAAGCATAGAACATCTCAGGAAAGTTCCCTAGCACTTCATGCTACTTTTCTAACAGGCGCCAATGCAAGCCCTGCTCTATGCATTTTTCATAAGTGTCCCGGAACATGTGCATCGATGGCAAACCTACCTTAGAACACTGAGAAAAACAGAAGCTTTGTTTTATAAGAGATCCTACGCTAAAAAGATTAGATGAGTTTTTGTTGCCATGACTGGACTGGTCCAAAGGTTCACAGAGGCTGTGGCCTTTGGCTCTTTGGAACATAGGGCTGCGGGTATGTCTCTGTGACCTTTGGATATGTACTGATTGCTGCAAGCTCCAGAGCATGAAGGCAGAGAAGGGAGAGATGAAGGAGAGGAAAGCTTTGAAAAGGGATCCAGATATTTTGGGTGATAATGCACGCTGTGCTAGGTGAGTGTGGAAAAGTGGAGATTGTGGCACAGTCACCAAGCACAATACGTACTTTACACCCTAATTCTTAAGCTACGAATTGACTGCTCACTCACCCACCCAGTGGATATCTATGTGGACCTCCGGGCCACCATGTGGGGAAAGAACCAGCACATAATGTTGTGCTTTGTAAGTAGGGACAACCAGGGGAAACCACCACCACTGCCATGCTCTCCCTTCCTGTCCCCATCCTTTGGGTCCAGTGAGAAGCAATGGCATGAACAGCAATAGGGATGGGCGAACGCGGTTCAGAAGTTCAGAGCTTGGACCGAACTCGGCCTGTTCAGATGACCAAACCGAACTTCCAAACCCAAACCGAACTCGAACCGAATGGCCGAACCCGAAGCACAGCCTGTTTGCACATCCCTAAACATCAATAGCAAGTTCCTGTGCCTTGCCTTGCTGGCAGCAAGAGGTGTCTGTTCCATGGGACTGTGGGGTCCAGGAAAAGGTCTGGACCAAGGTAGGTGAAACCATTCCCTTCCACAAGCCACTTTAGACAATTAGTACAAGCTCCATGGCCCAGCTGGGAGCTGAGGATGGAGTGCTTAGGGGTGTGCTCGGGATGGGCAAAGAAAGCAGAGTCCCAATTATGGATTTATCATCTGTGTCAAAGGACCATTTCCTCTTTTTGAGTGCACAACCTCATCTCCACTTCCCTCCCCTGAAAGCTCACTCTCATTCTTGAAGGGACAGTTTTGATTCACAGACCTGATTCAGGACCTGGAGAAGGGGCAAATAAAAATTAGCTGAGCCCACTTTGGGTCCTTGGGCTGTAAGTTTCCCACCCCTGTGGTAAAAAGAGAAAGTTTATTTTCATTGTGCTTTGGCCACCGCCCTGGCATCTCATGCAGACAATGTTCCCCTAAGCGGAAGCTGACAGGAGTTGGGATAAGGGGGCAGGATTTTATGTGAAAGAGATCTGCCACTTGGGATTGTGGAGTTGCAATTTGCCACTTACAGGAACTGAGATTAAGGAAGGCGCTGCTCCCGTGCTCCCCAGTCGGTCTCCCATTGGCACTTGAAAGTCACAGCAGTTGGATGAGTTGGGGGAACTACTGTCATTTGGAAGTGGGGGTGAGGAGACTTCAGGAGGTGGGGTGCAAGTGTGAGGTTCTGATCCCCTGCTGCTCCTCCACTAGCTCAGAGGTTATTAATGGACCCAAGAGGCAGAGCTATAGGACTGATTAGTGTCCCTGGATCAGCAAAAGCAAAAGCAAGAGGCCAACAATAGAGAGTTCTTCTCACACCCATGTAGTCATTTGAACTTTATTTATGGTCCCACATGTACCGGGTTCCTCTTACCACTACAACCCTGTGCTGTGTCACACTCTACGCTATTATGGATCGGGCTCTACCAATCTGCACCCAGATGCAGTCTAATGATTCTGATCATTCTAATGATGCCTACTGGTATAGCGCTATCCATCCTCGATTAAGTCAGGTTTCTTTATAGTACAGTTCTTTATTCGCCATTTAACAACAATGGTTACACTGAGCTTTGGAATGCTGTGTACTTTGGCTAATCAAATATCAGGCGTGAAATCAAACCCTAATAGGGCTTGGTCATGCAAACAATCCTCCTTGGCCTAACTGGTTTTTCTTTGCAGAGCGTACCATGGCGAGCCTTGGCTCCTGATGGAGCGAAACGATGCCTGGCTCTTTGCGGAGCGTACCACGGCGAGGTTTGGCTCCTGATCTAGTGACGCGATGCCTGGCTCTTTGCGGAGCGGAGATCTTTGTTACTCATGGTGTTACGTCTATGGGCGATCTACTAGTGAAGCATATGCATATTTAACAGAAATACTGGTATTAATTTTTAAACATACAAAAAAACCTCCCCCAAGGTATTGGGGGGTATACCTCCTATGTCTATGGGTAATCTACTAGTGAGGCATATGCATATTTAACAGAAATGTTGGTATTAATTTTTAAACAGACAAAAAATACCTCCCCAAAGAAACAAGCACAATACGTTGCATTCCACGTGATCGTTTTTCACCATAGAGTTAGGCCCTACGTTCTCGAAGCAGAATTTGGCGGCTAACACTGTGCCTTTTATGCGCCCCCTTCCCTTTCACAGTATTTTCAAGCAGGCTATGCATGTTGCTTGTCTGGGCTGAAGCAGGTGCTTCAAAGGAGGATGCGGCAGGTTGCACAACTGCGCGAGGTGTTGCATGAGCTGGGGAAGTATTGCATAGAGGCTGGGATCTTGTGTTTTTGGATACTGTTTCAGCAATTGTTTCCACTGCCCTGGTCACCCTTGAAAGATCAGAGATTATTTTCTTGCGTGCTATCCGTTGACAATTCAGTCTCTCTTTGTGTTGCCTGTCTAGCATCTCCATCAAGGATTGGTGGTGATTCCTCATCTCCAGCACGGCCTCCTTCACCGATGTTTGGAAAACACGTGCTCTATCTGCCATGGCAGCCTTGCTTTGCTTGGAAAGCTCCCTAGCAAGCACGGAACAGGTCCTGGCTCACTGCTTTCTTAGGTTCTGCATGAGTTCGCGGGCGGGTTTTTTCTTGGTGCGTGGTGTCATAACAGAACTGGAACCAGGGATCTCAGCACCTGTTTTGAAATAAAAAATGTATAACATTAGTTCCTGAACACATGCATCCGTTTCTTGCCACGTTAGTTTTGATTATCTTTATATTTCTATCTGGCAATATACTATATGTGGATTTTATATTTTATATAAAATATATATCAACACATGTAATCGGTGGCATGCTTAGCATCATCATCACTCATAACGTGTACGCGTGTCTTCATGAATTGCACACTAAATTGTGCTTGTTTGTCAACCGCTCAAACAAGTTCTACCGACCGCACCTGAAGTATTTGTGCATTGATACATTGCACACATTATAATTTAAAGGAGAGAATTTTTATAATACTAATATGCTTAATATGTGAATGCTAAGCTGGATATCTGGATAATAATTCTCTTTCTGAAAACAGTATTGGACTTAATAGATTTAAGTTTTCTTTTTCTTTCAATTTGAACAATGCAAACGTCATGTATGATGTGAAATGCATGCAGTCACAGTATGTATCCGGCAAACTAATACGGTATTTCAAACACTGCCCACCTGTCACATCAGCACTCAACAGACTTTGTGCGCCTTGGTTGTCTGCTTCCACCATGTCCAGTATGATAAGTGGAGGTTCATGCACAGTCCTGCTGGACTGCTGTGTATTGCTGTCATTGGCTCCATCGTCCTCATCATAACCTGAGGTCATTGCTTGTGTGTGGTGATGGGGCATTTGTTCCCCCAAGTCTCCATGCTCCTCTTCATCAGGTGACTCATTGCCATGCACCTCTCCACCAGTGGGCAGTTCACCTGTACGAATAATGTGACTTCTTCCACACACCCGAGGACACACTACTTCATTTGAGAGGTGAAGGAATCAATCTAGATGCTCCTCATATTCCCAATCACATCGATCGTTCCCCAACTTCTCATTATGAAGTTTTACCTTCTTGTATTCGCCATGCAGCGCCTTTGCCTTTAGCTGGGATGCAGTTCTTCGGAAGCCACGTGCTCTCATGATGGCAGCTATTTCTTCAAACACTCCTATGTTCCGGTAGGACCTTCCCAACAATGTTTGAAAGCGGTCTCGGCCCCATATTTCGATGAAAACCAGTGTTTCAACTCGACTCCAGTGTGATGCTTTGGACCGTCCGGATGGACTGTCTGAGTTTGCAGGAGCCATGTTGAATCTCTTTACCATTTCTGAAACAGGAAATATTTATCATTGCAATAATGCTAATAAGGCAATATGTTTCTAACAGCAATACGTATATATTGTGTTGTACAATAATGCAGTGTGTAAATTAAATCACTGCATTTTGTAATAAGAGAGAAAATGGAACTTATTTCTTCTGGATTTAATATCAACTACATCCTAGCACAATTTAGTGACCATTTCAACACAGGCACAGCTAAGTGGGACTGATCGAGGGGTGGGCTAGTGGAGGCACTTGCCATCAGGTGGGTCCTGAACTTGACCCCCGGCGGAAGGCGGGTGATGGCTTGGTTGGTCGAGGGCTCCTTTCCAGAAGTCCTGTAGAGGGAGGAAAAAAGAAGTGGGTGTGGGGGGGGCCAGAGGGGAGTGGGGGGGGGTGGGCACAGGAGGTCAAGGGGTGGGCTAGTGGAGGCACTTGCCATTAGGTGGCTACACAACAGGACCCCAGGCGACAGGTGGGTGAGGACTGGGTGGGTCGAGGGCTCTCTTCCAGAAGACCTGTAGAGGGAGGAAAAAAGAGGTGGGTTAGTGGGAGGGCCATAGAGGGGAGTGGGGGTAGGGGTGCAGGAGGTCAAGGGGTGGGCTGGTGGAGGCACTTGCCATTAGGTCGCTACACAACAGGATCCCTGGTGGAAGGCAGGTGATGGCTGAGTGGGTCGAGAGTTCCTTTCCAGAAGACCTGTAGAGGGAGGAAAAAAGAGGTGGGTTAGTGGGGAGGCCAGAGAGTGGCACGGGGGGGGGGGAAGTCACCGGTTGTGTGCGCATGTGCATGAGAATGCTCATAGCCACCTCGAAGAACCTGGTTTAGAGAGCAGCAACCGTGTCTGAAGGTTGCTGCTCTAAACAAGGTTCCTTAAGGTGGCTCCAAACATTGGCGCGGCGCGCACAACCGCTTTTTTCTTTTTCTTTGGACTCGGGGCCGATCGGCCGGGGGAGTCCTGGGAGGGGCATTGCCCCTCCCACCCTAGGCAGCCCACTGCCACTGCTGCCCTTGTGAGTCGCTATCACGTGGCAAAACAAATGCTCCTGCAGCCGCTGCTCGACTTACACAGTGAGGCAGGCAGCGGGCTGTGCTCCAGCCCCATGAAGATGCACTTCAGTATCCCTGTCTCAGGGGAGCTGCTGGAGAAGTTTGGCCGTCACAGGCAATGAATGGAGAATTTCTAGGGAGGGGACTAATTTCATCTGAATGGACTGACTGACCTCCTGCTCTGCCTGGGCCCGGCTCCTCATCCGCCTGACCTGACTCCACTCCAGCTCTGCCACCGATGCAACTGCCCGCCGCGTCCCAAAGTGTTCCTTTCCCACGCCAGGAAGTTGCATAAAACAACTTCCTGTGAGGGGAGGGGGGACGTGAGGGAGCGAGGAGGTGGAATCATGCCAGGCAAGGATTGGAATGACTGGGGCAAATCATGTGGGGCCCTGCCAAAGGCCGGGAGGACTCCAGAGCAATGTGGTGGGTGGCCGTGGGTCAGGTGCTTATGGTGGCGGCGGTAGTGGACTCTACTCTATTCCCCTCTGTGAGAATTGTGGGGAAATGTCTCATACAAGCTGGCAATAGTGGAAGACAAGAAGAGGCTTTAAAAAAAATTTTAAAATCCCCCTGTCTGCAGATGAATGACTGTTCTGAAGAAAACACTTTCCCTACCTCAATCACACAAGCACCATATTTGTGGGAGAAATCTAGCCCTAGCAATGTTCAAGCACAGGGTCCTGTGAAGGGAAAGGAGCTGAAATGAGGAATCAGAAAATGGCTGTCGCCTATCAAAACGCATGCACGGGCATTTTCTGCACGTGCAATGGTAGATAATTTTAGCGATTAAAAAATGAGTTAAAATAAACTGAATTTAAATCACCAACTTCCTAAGTATATTTTGTGGGGCTTCACTCACCATGTTTGGTCAGTTTGTCGCATATTAAAAATCACTATAGACCACACACACACACGACAAACAATGCTCCCTGGGGATAGAGCCGCCTCTGAACTTTGCAGGGCTTCAACACACGTCTTCCGCAATACCTGTGTTCTCACAACGCTTGCAGTTACAGGACGGTCAGGCAGCAACCTTGCCCGGTCTCCCCCACACACAACACAAATCATAAAAATTTCTTCACGGTCTCCATCACAAACAACCCCCCCGCCCAACACAATTCTTGCCAATTTATTTGAGAAATAAAGCCTTCTCCAGCAGTGCTCATATTTTACAAATTATGTGATGAGGTTATGGCTACAGCAGTTTCTCCGTGCAGCGACCGTACCATCCTCAACAGCCTTCTCCTCGGAATGAGGATCGGCAGGACAAGCATGCCATACAAAATGCCATTTTTGTGTTACTGCGCATGTGCGTGCACCATGACGCTTACACGGCAACCCAATGCGCGTTTGTTCATAAATCGTGCGCATGTCTAATTTACACGATCGGAATCCTACAAACACAGGTCAGAATCTGAAACCGTCTGTGTGACCCCCACATTTCAAAAACGGCACACGGACGGTTTGAAAGTTAGAACACGCGCAATTGAAACTGTTTGAAATTTCAGATGAGCAGACAGAAAATGCGCATGTTTCACAAATAAGGTGCATTTAGTGTCTCGTCTAAAAGCGCCCTTAGTTGTGAAAGATAAAGCAGATCTTACCAACCACCACAATTTCTCCAGCAAATAGAATGTAAAGATCAAGACTAGGTCTTACTACGTTTTCAAAAAAAACCTTTTAAAACAAGGAAAAACTTAGAAAAGCAACTTACAACTCCAAATAGAGTGACATCTTTAGCACAATTGACATCAAAGTGACAAAACAACATTTGGAATGATCAGTCATGCACTTAATGCATCTTCTGGCATTACAAAATGCATCCATACAAATCATTAAAAGTACCATTTTATGAAACAGTAAATGCATCCTCTGGTGGTATGAACACGACTTGAACACACAAAGATGACGTGCACTAGTTAAGGTGAGGTCACAGTGCTTTGTGAGTTAGCTGCTCTGGCTAAAGGGGAAAAGGGTTGTGTTAGAGCCTTCAACTTCCATGATTTGGGAGTTATGGCTGTTTCTGGTGGTTGTATTCTTCATTCATTTGTGTCAGCTTGGATATTTTGTTCCGTAAAAAGGTTTTGTGTGCAAATACTGTTCCCTGCCCCAAAATATTTGGGGGGGGGGGGGGGA
>QEPC01008108.1:3995790-4019447 GCA_003113815.1 Sphenodon punctatus | reverse complement strand
ATATATATATATATATACCTGTTAATGTTCTTATAGGCTTCTATAAAATACTGGACCCAGTCGATTGCCTAGTGACAATCTAACCAACGTTCTTGCTCTGATTGCATTAAAGAGTGCGGCCTTTTATAATCCAGCTAATGTCTCCGTGTATCATTTCAGGGCTGGGGGGGGGGTGCATCGGCAAAGATGTGCCCTCTTCCTCCCTCCCTAAATATATTCACAGATGAATGTTTGCACTTCCACAAAAACTCCCTTTTGCTCCATCAGCTTCACTCAAAGCAGAAAAAAAGATTCCATAATAAAAAAATCTCGAGTTTATAATGATAGTTAAGGCTCTTGCAAATTCAATCATGTACTAACAAACATGGAAATTGAAAGTTGCGGCTCCTGCCTTAACTTATGTGCCATGTAAGCAGTAAAGACATTGTACAGTCTCACATATTGTGCTCACACAACTTAGGCTCCATGCACCCACACTTTGCCTTCGTCCTTCAGCCCCAATCCTCTTCCTCTGCAGATGGGGGGGCAACACTGAAGCTGGGAACTAGGGGTGTGCAATTCGTTTTTCTTATTATAGTAACAAAAATGAAAATTTTGATTTTCTTTTTCATTATTGTAAAAATTAAAACAAATAATAATAATGAATTTTTGTTTTCAAAATAATGGGAAAACACTGAAAAAGTATTTCTGACTAACTTTTTTGTTTCTTATTCAATTCTGATGACACTTTTACCGCCAATGGAGGACATCATGTGTATCAAATTTCAAGAAGATTTCAACAAATTTTAGAAGCAATTGAATGTTGTGAGTTTAAGAAAAGCTGCACACACATTCCTGGCTACAACGTCTTTATCTTACATCCAATTTGCATAACTCCTGGTAATAGTGTGTCTCTACACATGTTTACCAATCCTGTCAAATTTCAGAAAGATTGGATAAAGTGTCCTGATGTTATAAGCCATTCACTTTAAAATGCATTTCCGGCTGTGACATTTTATATTCCATTCTGTTTTCAAGACAAAATGGCCATTGCACATGTGCAGATCTGCTGCCCTTTCCCAAAATGGCGGTGATTCTGCCACCGCCATTTTGTAAAAAGGTGCACATGTACAGAATGGTCTGGTGGCCATGTTGTGCGTGTGCAATGTTGTTTTATTTCTATTTTTTGAATAAAAAGTTAATGAAAACAAACAGTTTTTTGAAACCCCCCAAACAAATGGGTTTTTAAAACAGAAAACAAAACAAAATTGAATGAGGGAAGTTCTGCACATCCCTACTGCTTTGGGGACTATTTGGGGGTTATACGGATGCTGCCAAAATACCAAAGTGAAATACCAAAATAACCAAAGTAACCAAACCAAAATAAAGACACAAAACAAACAAAATGAATATTTCTTCATATCCACTTTATTGAAAATAATTCAGTGCGAATAGGATAGGATATTTGCTGCATATTCATTTCAGCTCTATTTTTACAATTTAGTAAGCCTTCCCACCCCCAGATACAAGTATATGGTTCCAATCAATCTTAAGGTCCCCAGACGCATGCTTATTTAACTCAATGTTCAGAGAGATGGGGTGCAGTCTCAGGCTGCTTTCCGACATTGCAAGACGGGGTGGGGATGGCAGGAACTTGTGTAATTGCGATCACGGCTCTAATGGTGGGAATTAGTGCCTGTGATACCACACTAGTCTCCTTTTATCACACAAGAACATGCATCCTTCTAAAGGCTACATTTGGGGACCTAGTAACATGCAAGTATTTTTGCGTGATACAAGGGATTAGTGCATTCTCACAAGTGTTAGTCCCTACAATGACAGAGCCATGCTCATGACTGTGTAAGTTTCCTCCCATTCCATGTAATGTCGGAAAGCAGTCTCAGACATCCGAGCCTCAGTGCTATAAGCAGTCCTTAGTCATCGAATCATACCCCCTATGAAGTCAAAGCAACTACTTCTGTAAGAGGTCTAGGATTGACACCCAAGTGAATCTCTCTGAATAACTGCAAAGTACTGTAGTGCCCATATGAAAGCCATGGGAGCAGTGCTACATACTGACTTCAGTGAGGAGAATGTTGATCTATACTTGAGGTGGTCATCTAAGAAGCCAGCTGACCATTCAAAACTCCCAGCATGGTAAAATTATTTTTAGGTGGTCATGTTATATTGTTCATCACAGCGTAGAAATTGACACCGCTTCAACTGTGCTTTAGTTTTACAGTGGGATTGACTTTACAGTAGTGAATTTACTCCTATGTTGGTGTAAAAGAGATAACACTCAGTTCTCCTTTGTTGATTATGGAGCTAAATTTAGTTCTCTATTAAGGGTAGTTTTACAAACATATAATAGGAATAATTTTCATATATATTTTCATATTATTTTCATTTAAATTTAAATTTCATGTAAATGTTCATATATATATATATATAATATAATATAATTATTAACATATATTCAAATAGAAGCCAAGACAACAACTGTCTTTTCAAAACTAAAAATGTTTCTTTTTACCTTCAAGACCTTCCCCCTTTCTTATTTCTGCTCCTTTTCATTTCTGTTTGGATCAAGCTAAGCTAAGTGACAGTATAAACAGAACCAAAATAAGATTTCTATTTTCTCTTGCAGCTTCTCACTGGTTTAAGTTAGCTCTGCTACAATACACTTGTGAGCAGCTCATCTACGAGCCAAGATCCTTTGAACTGTACTATGAGGAACTGTACATTTTTCATTTTTTTGAAGTATAATGAGACAGCATTTTCTGTTTTAATTAGTTAATATTAAGGGAACACTTTAGATTTTTGGAAATCTAATATTCTTCACATATTCTAGAAGACCTATGCTTTTATTGATTATGTGAATGTTTTATGATACCTGAAGCCTAATTTAATTAATGGCAAACACACATTTTTCATTCTTTTCTATGAGTAGCAAAGGTGGTTTATACACACTTGTTCCAGGTTTTGCATGAGCTTCTTGATCAGTGTTAGTTATTCTGAAATAAGAATAACTAACACTGAATAACTAACCTGCCTTGAGGCAGGTGGTCCGGTAGTGGGGGAGGTTAGGGCTATGCCCTTGTCATGGAAGGACCATTATCTCCTCCAGGCCAGTCTCTCAGTGCGCCACCTCCAGAAGGGGATGGGACGAGTTAGATTGGTCCGTCCTCAGAGGCAGATGGAACCCCAGAGGTTCCAAGAGGTCCTGAGGGACTTAACCTTGGACCTGGATGGCCACTCTGTCGATGAGCGAGTCCAGCATTGGAACAGCTTGCTGGGGGAGGCCATTGACAGGGTGACTCTGAGACACCCCCACCTCTGTCTCATCACCACAGGGCCCCTTGGTTTACTGAGGGGCTGTGGTGTATGAAACAAGTAGACAGGAGGCTAGAGTGATGCTGACATCGGACTCGATCTGACTCCAATTGACTTCTCCATAGGGCCTATTTGCAGTCCTATGTTGAGGCTGTGAGGACAGCAAAGAAGGAGTTCTTTTCTGCCCTCATAGCATCTACAAAGTCACTCCCGACAAAGCTGTTTCGGGTGGTGCAGGGGCTGGTCAGTCCAGCCTTCCTCCGCCTGGAGGTGGACTTGTCCCAGGCCCGCTGTGAGGATTTTGTCACCTACTTTTCAGACAAGATTGCTCGAATTCAGAGAGATTTTGACACCGGGTTGGGGGCAATAGGTGGAGAGCACGAGGTGACGGAGGCCCCGTCTGGTCCAGCTTTTTAGGGGGAGTTTCAGGAAGTGATGCCAGCTGATGCGGTGGATGTCCTGGGGTCTGTGAGAGCCACCAGTTGTGAACTTGATCCTTGCCCACCCTGGTTGGTGAAAGCCTCCAGGGAGACATTGGTCACGGTGCTGGCGAGGGTGGTTAACGCGTCCCTGCAGCAGGGGAGGTTGTTGCCTAGCCTCAAGGAGACTGTGGTGCACCCCACCCCCATGGAAGAAACCATCATTGGATGTGGACACACTCACCAGCTACAGACCTGTCTCTAACCTTCAATTTTTAGGGAAGGTTACTGAGCGGGCAGTGGCAATCCAGCTCCAGGTGCATCTGGACAGCATCTGTTTCCTAGACTCTTTTCAATTGGGGTTCCATCCCGGCTATGGCACTGAGACAGCGTTGGTGGCCTTGGTCAATGATCTCCACCAGGAAATGGACGCAGGATGTTCTACATTTCTTATCCTGCTAGATCTCTTGGCCGCTTTTGATACTTTGGACCATGGGCTGCTGTTGAGATGGCTGCGTGATCTGGGGGATCTGGACGGAACTGTTCTTGAATGGTTCCGCTCATTCCTCTCGGGGAGAAGCCAGCAGGTGGTGTTGGGAGCTGAAACTTCTTGCCCCTGCTCCTTGTCCTGCGACATTCTGCAGGGTTCCATTTTGTCTCCACTATTATTTAATGTATATATGGAGCCCTTGGGGGAGGTTTTGAGAGGGTTCGGGGTGCGATGTCACCAATATGCTGATGATACTCAGCTGTACCTCTGTTTTTCAGCTGACCCAGACCCTGCTGTCTCGTTGCTATCCCAGCATTTGGAGGCTGTGGTGGAGTGGATGTGGCAGAGCAGACTGAATCTCAACCCTGATAAGGCGGAGGTGATGGTGATGGGGAGGGTGAGGGAGGTGTCGGCCCCCCTGATTGGGGGGTTCACCCTCCTATAGCTCAGCAGGTTCGGAGTCTAGAGGTGATATTGGATGCAGATCTCTGCCTGGATCGACAGGTGGAAGTGGTGGCGAAGGCGGCCTTCCGCCAGTTGTATATCTAGTGCGGAGGCTGTGTACATGTGTCTCCGGGCCGGACCTGGCCTCCCTCATCCATGCCTTCATCACCTCGAGGCTGGACTACTGTAATGCGCTCTATGTGGGGCTGCCCTTGTTCCTGGTCCAGAGGCTGCAGTTAGGGCAGAATGTGGCAGCCTGGCTCCTGATGGGGATGGGTCATCGGGAGCATATAACACCTGTGCTCTGGACGCTGCACTGGTTGCCAATAGCGTGCCATGCCAGGTTCAAGGTATTGGTATTAATCTATAAGGCCCTTCATGGTCTGGGCCCCTCATACCTCAGGGACCGCCTTGCCCTCTGCACCCCAGAGCAGCTCCTTCGGTCTGCCGGGGGTGCATTTTTGGACATCCCCCGTGTTAAGCGGGCGGTCACAATGGAGACAGCATTCTCAGTGGCCTGGTCACGTCTTTGGAATTCCCTCCTGGAGAAAGCTTGCCTGGCCCCAAGCCTTTTGACATTCCAGTGAGTTTGTAAAACCTGGCTGTTCACCCAGGCCTTTGGGGAGGGGGGGTTAGGGTTTTCGCTCTTCCCTACCTTTATTTTTATTTTTATTTATTTTCCTAACCCTGTTTTGAGGTTTTTAAATTGTGTGTTGTTTTTAAAAATGTTTTTATGTTATGAATGTTTTTATTGAATTGTACGTCACCCCGGGATGCCGTAGGCATGTGGGGTGACTAATAAATGCATAAAATAAATAAATTAAATAAATAAATATATAAACTAACACATTCAAATCACTCCAGTGGGTGATAAGAATCACCCATACAGCTAATTGTGAGTGTCTCTAATTCGTCTAGTGTGTCTAATTTTCCATTTTGGAGAAGGGCGCATGTGTGCAGAATGGCCCCAGTGGCCATTTTGCACATGCACAATGATTTTTTTATCATTATTATTTTTAATAAATTAAATAAAAAAAACCCCCACCAAAAACAGATGAAAGCGAACAACAATCATTTGCTTATTCATCCGTTTTTGTAATATTAGACATGAAAATGAATGGGGCTCCATTTGTTTTTAGTAACTAATTAAAATGATACGAATTGCACACCCCTAGTTCCTTATGTGGAAGGATTGGTTGTGAGAACATACCCTAAGACACAGATGTACAAGGAAATTTTGGCTCCAATTCTCAAAGTATTACACAGGTCCAAACAATCGGAGTCAAAATATCCAGCTGCTACCGTACATTGCTCAATCCAATGCAGACTCCCAGAACTTGCAGAAGTTTTGAGTGGGATTCTGCTTCCCGATATTGTGGTGGTTGAGATGTCAATAGGTAGACGAGGACTCCTCAGTCGATGGAAGGCTCCTGCTGTAGTCAGTTTCAGCATATTTCCACATATATTCCGGATCCTTCACTGCCCTCGCTGTCATTTCATTTTGAGGGGATTCGGACATGTCTCCAAGCAGAATTCTTCTTCACACTTCCAGAGTCTGGTCCAGGGAAGTCATTAGTGTGTCACAAAGTCTCACTAAAGAAGTTACTACACTGGCTCATCTGACAGTGGCCAAAGCCTCACATACCAGGGAAGGTGCAAGAAATATGCTGTTCTGAAATAGTCTGTCCAGTAAAGGTCTCCTGACCCACAAGAGTTGGAGACTGGCTTAAACCTTGAGGTATGGAGTTTTTTTTTGTCAGGGACCTATGCATTTGTATTAGCCCCATAGCTGCCGATGGGGGAAACATAGGCCATTTTTTCACGGACGGCACCTACACATGCACACCCAGCCTCACCCATCCCTCCACACAGAGAAACTGGCAAAAACAGTGGTTGTTCTGTGCATGTTGATGAGTGGAGGTAGGTATACACCCTCCCCCCACCCATGGCACAGACAGCGGTGCCACAGCCTGTGTAAGAAGGGTAATAGTGAACATGGGGTCCCCGTTTACAGTCCTCCCTAAAATGTAGTAGGCGGCAGCAGCAGCAAAAGAGATTGGAGAAAATGCCAATCCAATGGAAATCGCTGGAGAATTTCAGGTAGGTAGAATGTAATTGCCAGGATTCAAATTTAATCAACACACTGAGCTCTCTATTCTTACTTAATGTTCCATGAGATATTTAATGATCTTACATTGCTCATCTTAGTACCCTTCCCCCTGCCCCCAGGCATTTGAAAATGGGTACCGTAGACTACAGTCAGAAAATGAACTGGAGTTGTAAAGATAGAGAATAGTTTGAGTGGATGAAGTATTTTTGGACAACTATATTACTTAGCTGCGCAATTTTAAAGTGGCTCCATTTTTAACTCCTTATAAAGGTAAATATGTAAGATGACCACAAATTATCAGGATCTAATATTTTTCTGCACTGTACCTTATGGACTCACTACAACATTAGCCCAGTAACTGCTAAGAGTGAAGGCCCATCCTCAAGGAATTTGGGATTTTCCCCCCAAGGTCTCTTATCTAAGCATGAATGCAAAGTATATTTGGCTATGCACAAAATAACTGTAGGTGGGCAAAGCTGTTGAGATGTAATCATTTTTGTAAATTAAACACTAGTTGTTTAAGGCATGTGCTTTCACCTGAACAACTCTTATCAACCTGAACCTGGGTGTTGATTGTGTATTGTTTTTGAAACGCTGGGTCCCCCTGTGTTGGATATAGACCCTAGCATTGCTGTATTTGTGTGTTTATTTGATTGCTGGGTTCCCCTGCGTGGGGAAAAAAAACAATTATTGTATTTATTTGCTGTTGTGAGCTGCCTCGAGCTGCCTTTGGGCGGGAGAGTGTGGGATACAAATGAAAAATGAAATGAAAAAAAATAAAAAATGAAACATCACATTCCACTTAACGTGGACTGAGCCACACAATCCCACCAGCC
Source organism: Sphenodon punctatus (assembly GCA_003113815.1). NCBI lineage: Eukaryota > Metazoa > Chordata > Lepidosauria > Sphenodontia > Sphenodontidae > Sphenodon > Sphenodon punctatus. Next base: position 4,011,836 of record QEPC01008108.1, on the reverse strand, counting down.
ATCTATTCCTTTTCTGCCCTATTCCGCTGACTCCAGTAGTATCTCTCAATTCACAAACCAAAATGCCAATGACATTGAGCTATTTTTAGACATGACAGGAACGCTGCCCACCACACTGAATCACAGTGGATCCAGTGTGGTGGCAGTGATCCCATGCACAGCTATTTGCTCCCAGTCAGGATCAAATTGACCATGGTTCTGGCTCTCAGGCTGGTCTGAGAGCCAGAACCGTGGTTAGATTGGCCACGGTCCAGGATGGGCCAAAAGTACATACATACATAAACCATTTATTGTTTAGCCAATGGCCATAACAAATTCAAATCCATAATTAAAATATTAAAATTATTCAAACATGGCATAAGTCATCATCACCAATTGTACTTCCGTCCAAAAACTTTAAAATACACAAACAGTTGAAAAAAGGAAAGGAGTAGGAAGACAATCCCCCTAATGCCTTACCAACATGGAAGGCCTTAATTCCCAAATGGTCATAACACCCAATTAAAATAAAATTTACCACCTCTGGGTTTAAATCTCATTTCAAATCATTCCATTTCTTTTTCCTTTTACAAACATACAATAATACAAAGAGCCAGAGCAGGCTGGCAACCCTCAATAACTAAAATGTTATCCTAGGATTAGGAACTAAGGCCCGACAAAAATTAACTAAGAAACTAAAAGCCTCGGGCCTATTGTCCAGGTTTCACCCAGATCCGAGGGTCAGCCAAGCTTCAATTTATAATTTCCTTTTGGGATCCTTTTACCTTATGGAATAACATTGTCATCTTGATTCCTTTTTACCTTTAAGACTAGTTTTAAGAACTTAGTGACACTAGCGGAGATCTTATGGTCCTTATCACCCAGAAGAAAATCCACTGTTAGCCCACCGATGCTAACAAAATCAGAGAGTGGGGCAATAAGAATTTCTCTCCAATGCTGGTATTGGGGATACCTAAGGAGAATGTGTGTCATGGATTCTATACTGAGTTTTTGTTTCTTCAAGCATTCCTTGCACCACTTCTTGTCCCACGGAACACTCTCCGATCTACCTTGGGTGATGGCCGAAGGAAAAACGTTCAATCTTGCAGGTGTAAAGGCCACCCTTGTATTAATCATTTTAGAATCTGCTAGGTATCTCGGGCCCTTAGTTGGAATTGTAAGGCTCCTAAACAAGCGGGAGACTCTCTGAGTTTGCATTTGCTCTGATTCAATTTGCAACTCTTGGTCAAAGATCCGCATTTTAACTTCAGGCCAGATCCTATCAAAAGGTAAAGATAGCACATACCCAGGAGAGAAGCCCAATGCCCCAAGCAGTAAATAGATTGATTCCGTCCATCGGCTCTTTACTGACTGGACGGCCAAATTTGCAAGAGTGTTTGTAGACGTCAACATTAAATGCAGTCAGTATTTAATTATGGCAAGCTTTGCATACAGAGCTATGCATTTAACACCCGACTCTGCTCTCAGCAGGACAGCTGGGGTAGATCTGGGTGTGTGTAATATTACACGCAACATCTTATTTTGTTCCAGCTCCAGGTCAGTTAGGTTTTTTACACCCCAGACTTGGATCCCATAAAGTAGTTGGGGAATCATCTTTGCCTTAATTAACCTCAGGGCTGGTTGGAATAGTTTGTCTCCCTTATTCCAGTAAAAACCAGTGATAGAGCCTCAGTAAGGGCAACAGGTCAGGCTAACAGCCTTGAGATGGGCAGACCATGTGGGTGAGGCAGAAATGACAACCCCCAAGTATTTATAACAGCTAACCTGATCAATTATATGGCCTTCCAAAAACCACTTATGCTGACGGTGTCGGGAGCTAATTACCATGACTTTTGTCTTAGAGTAGTTGATCTTGAGATGTTTATTACTACAATAAATCCCAAAGGCCTCCATAACTCTTCTCAGACAAATCTGAGATCTGGCTATCAAAGCCGTATCATAGACAGAGTAAAGCGGAGATAATCTGCCCTCCAATTTCAACCGGGTGATAAACTGGATTAGCAAGGCTCTCTCTCATTTCATTTAAGAATAAGTTGAACAGAATGGGTTCCAGCAGGCAACCCTGCCTGACACCCCATTTAACTTCAACCCGCCCTGAGAGCAGTCCCAGCCTGTTCACTCTTACCCTTAAAGAGGTATTAGAATGGAGAGCCCTGATCAAAAACAATAATCTGGAATCAATAACATAGCTAACCAGCCTTTCCCATAACTTCTCTCTACATACCAAGTCAAAGGCTGTCTTGAGATCTACAAAACATATATACAAACTAGCACCCTTGCGCAACCAAACATACTTAGAAAGTAATTGCTCTATTACCAGAATGTGATCTATGGTGGACATTCCTTTTCTAAAACCGGCTTGCTCCAAGTCGATTACTTTTCTCTATCCAGGTCAGGATCCTATCAAGCAGGAATATAGTATACAATTTCCCCGCCACACTTAGAAGGCTTATAGGCCTGTAGTTTGCCGGATCATGGGGGCTACCCTTTTTGAATATGGGCACTACTATACTCTCCTTCCAGACCCTCGTAATTTTCCAGGTAGCATTAATCCTAGTAAATAAGAGGGCTAGCATCTGGCTCCACCAAATTATATTCCCTTTCAGGAGTTCTGCCGGTATACAATCTACCCCTGGAACCTTGTTCATTTTTAAGGGTGAAATTAACTGACTAACCTCCTCGGGGGTAATCGTGTCCCAAGGTGGAAGGGACTGAAAGTTATAACTAGGGGAAGAGGTCTATGTCCAAAACTGGTTTAGAGAAAATGGAGGCATAATAGGACTCCCATTTATCTGCTGGGATGGACACTTGTTCCACTATAGCTCCTACACCCCAGGTCAATTTAATTAACTGCCAGAATTTATTGGAGTTCTTGGCTACTGCTGCCAAGAGTAGACCCTCCCATTGGGCAATCCGATGTTGTTCTCTCTTTTCTTTTATAAGCCTCTTTTATAAGCCCTCCTGGTGTTTAAAAAACCATCCGCCCATTGGAAAGTCCTGTCTGTATTCCTCCTCTTATGAGCCAAAAAAATTAACTTCCTTTTTTCCACCCTGCAAGCTGTATCAAAGCTGCAAGCTTTGTATCAAAGTTTTGTATCAAAGCTGCAAGCTGTATCAAAGCAGCCCTGCTTTTCATGGTAGCCCACCCAATGCCTGGCCAAACAAGAATGTCTTGCATTTCTTCTGAAGAACGAGCAGGCTCAGGTGGATCTCCAAGGAGAGGGAGTTCCATAATTGTGGCGCAACCACTGAAAACACCTCTGCGCATGCCCTTGTATAAACCTGATGGGCAGGTGTCCTCACAGGAGGACACCTGCGGCCAATCTCAGAGGTCGTAATGGAACATAAAAGGGGATGTGGTCCTTCAAATACCTGGGGCCCAAGCCATTTAGGGCTTTATAGGTCAAAACCAACCAACTACCTTGAATTGTGTCCAGAAAGCTATTGGCAGCCAGTGCAGTCTCTGGAGCACTAGTTTAATGTGTTCCCAGAGACCCACCCTCAACAGAAGGTGGCCACTGCATTCTGAAACAACTGCAGTTTCCAAACAGTCATAAAGGCCAGGCAGCCCCACGTAAACCAAATTGCAGTAGTCTATGAACCTGAGTGACCAAAGAGGTTATACACCATCAACAACAGGGGTCCCTATGTTCTCCAGGTCACATGGCCAGGCAACCATTATTACCTCGGTCTTGTCTAGATTCAGGTTCAGTCAGCTCCCCCACTCCAGTCCCCAATGGTAGCTGCATTGTAGCAGGGGGTCCTCCCAGGGCCACACGGGGATGCTGGGGTCGCACTCTGGGGAAATAAGTTCGCCCCCTGCTATGCCGTTTCAGGTTTCAGCCATGAGCCTCGGCTGAATCTGCCCAAGCCTTCCCCAGGTAAGAGGCTCCCTCCTGGGCACAGCCTCTCTGATTTGCCTGGGTCCCTCTGGTTGTCCAACCTTCAGCACCTTGGAGAGCGTAGAGCAGGCAGGCTTCTTCAGGGAGATGTGGTTCCTTCAGCTCCCATTCTCTTCCTCTCTGCCTTGTCTCTCCTTTTATACAGGCAGAGTGGGCATGGCCAGGCTTCCTGTCTGCAGCCTTAAATGGCCACTAACCTGCCCACTCTGTCACAGGGTTTCTCAGCCTGTTTACCCCACAGACTGTTCCCCAGCTAGGGGCTGTCTCTGACATGCCCCTGAGTGCTCTCATCCCTCTGGCAGACCCCCTCAGTCCCCTTCTTAAAGGAGGAGCAGCCCCACAGGACTGCTCCCTGCTACACAGGCACCTGGTAACCAACAAGACCGCAGGGTCTAGGTCAGATGAAAAAGAGATAGCGTTGGGTGTCATTAGCATACTGATGGCACTTCACTCCAAATCTTCTAACAATCTCACTCAGGGACCTTAAATACACATTGAACAGGAGTGCAGATAAGACAGAACCCTGCAAGACTCCACAAGGGAGCTCCTTGGGGAACAATGAACTATCACCCATCACCCCTCTCTGGGTTCTTCCATCCAGGAATGAGTGGAACCACTCCATCATGGCCCCATGGACCCCCTCCAGGTCCCACAGCCGTGTCAACAATTCCCCATGATCAACTGTATGAAAAGCCACAGTAAGATCTAAAAAAATCAACATGGTACAATTTCCCCTGTTGATTTCCAAGTGGAGATCATTAACCAAGGCCACAAGCACAGTCTTGGTGCCATGCCCATGATGAAAATCTGACTGATATGGATCCAGGAATCCAATAGCATTGAGAGGGACCCAAAGCTGCAAGGCAACTGCCCGTTCAATAACCTTCCCTGAACCTAAGAACATAAGATTGGCCATACTGTGTCAGACCAATGATCCATCAAGCCCAGCATTCCATCTCTGATAGGAGTCAATCTCTGTCTCTTGGGAGATGTACCCAACAGGTCACAATGGACAATCCATTCCCTGTTGTCCCAACCCCCAACAGTAAGAGGTTATGTCCCCAAAACCTACTTAGCTAATAGCCATTAGTGGACCTATCCTCCAAGAATGTATCCAATTCCTTTTTAAAACTAGCTACACTACTAACCTTGTCCACTTTCTCTGGCAGAAAACTCCACAACTTAATTGTGAGCTGAATGAAAAAAAAAGTACTCTTAAAATTTATCCCACCTACATCAAGCTACAAAGGGATCATTTTAAAAAGCACTGCAAAAAGAGGGGGGAAAGAGAAACCCTCCCACTAATCCACACCTCCCCCCCTTAAAATTAAAATGCAAGCAGTATAGGGTGGAAACAGCAAGGGGACCAAAGCCAGACCAGGGGTCCATCATTGAAAAAAACAAAAAAATTTACATCACAGAAAATAAGACCTCACCCCACTGCATGCTGAGTGAGGATAGACGGACCACATAGATAGCACAGATAGGCCACAACCAAAACACATGGAAAAGGCACAAAAACCCAACAGTATTATGCAAAGCCCTATAAATAAAGCATGTGGTTTTCCTCACAAGACAACCTACAACCATGCTGTGCACAGGTCTGCTGCAGGGCAAACACAAAAGCCATCTGCTGCACCCAGGCAGAGTCCACTAGCCATTAGCTAAGCCAACATGTGGCCTTCTTGCAGAAAGGCACTTCCCACATTCCCACCAAACTACAAAAGGGACCATTTTAAAATGCAGGAAAAACTCAAGAGAAAAAAAAGAAATCTTACTTCCACCAATCTCCCCTTAAAATTAGAAAAAAAATTAGCGTGGTAAACAGCAAAGGGACCATTGTAAAGAATAGCTATGCCCAGCCTAGTTGGCCCCACCCAATTGCCTCTGTATGCCTGGGAGAGGAGGGGGGGGAAGCAAACACACACAGCTGAGCAAGGCAAGAAAAGCCATTTGAATTTAAGTTTGTTCAACGAAGAAAACCACAAACAAAGCACAGGGAAAAGGCACAAAACCCCCCAAAATAGTATGCAAAGTCCTCAAATGCACCCCATAAATGATGCATGGGGTTTTCCCCAAACATGCTCCACAGTTCTTCAGAGTAAAATCCAACAGCTGCAGTCAGGCAGGGTAGAATAGCCAAACCATTAACCCCAATTTGTGGCCTTCTTGAAGGAAAAAAAAGCCACATCCCCACCTACACCAAACTCAACTGCAAAGGAACCATATTTAAATACACTGCAGCAAAAAATACAAGCGAAAAAAAGAGAGAGAAACCCTTCCACTGATCCACCCCCCCACCCCCATGAAATCAAAAAGCGGATAATACAGGGTGGAACAGGCAAGGGGACCAGGCCCATGGACAAACTGGTCATTTAAAGAAGAGCAGTTCAGGATCAGACATGCCCAGTTGAGCCTACAAAGGTTGCCCTGCCCTGTCTGCAAGAATTCTGCAATGCATGTCGCGGGGGAGTGGGGGGAGATAGTTGTTTAAGCAGCTGAATTAGGATCAAGCCAGGGGCTGAGATGGGGTAATTTCCAGCAACTGCTCAGAATAGAGGGGGGAATTGATTCATACAAGATGAATCCATTATTTCATTGCCCACAAAATTGCCCCCGCCACAAAAAATCTGCAATGTACCCGGTGGGTAGGTGTAGGGCGGGGGGGGGGAGCGGATTAGATCTTTTAAGCAGTTGAATTGGGATCAGGACAGGGGCAGAGACAGGGCAGGGCTCAGGGGAATTTCTCTTTTCTTACCAGGTTTCTTCTAGAAGCAGCTGATAAGCTCAGATTAAGGACTCGCATATGCTCTCTTTCTTCACCAACTCATATTCCCTGTCCCAAATCCAGGCACATGACCATGCAGCCTGAGGGAGTCCCAAGACTCGTCCTGCCTCAGCCTGCTCTGCCCATTTCTGCCTACTGCCTGTTGCCTCCCCTCGACTCCTCCCACAGGCTTCACTCCCTACCTCTGCCCATTCCCTCTCCTGCACGGACTCTGCCTAGAAGCCTACCTGACTCCCACCCTACCCCACCTCACCAGCCAGGGCACTGGGCAGAATGCATTACCACCCAAATTAAGTTTTTGGGGGGCTGAGATGAACTCAGCCTGGGGACAAGTCCCTTCTCCTGCCATGCATCCTTCTTGAGACCGAACCGTGCTACACACAGGGAAGACACCCACAGCATGCTCCGTCTCTTGCAGTGGTTCTGACTGTTAGTCCCACCCCTTACCCATGATTGGCTCTTTGGTGAATAGGGGCTGGCTTGAAGAAGCAAGTACATGACGACTGTGCTTACCCCACCAGTTTCCTCCTCCTCCTTTGTGCTGTGCATGCTGGCCAGAGAGAAGGAACCTAGCCTTCTGGTTTAACTTCTCAGAGCAAAATGGCTTGTGAGTTTGAGCACATGTGCAGTAGGCACAGGCTGGTGCCCTGTGCCTGAACTTGCAGTGCTGCTCTCACTGCACATGCACCAAAAGTTGCTTGTTCCCCAGTGCTGGGAACCGGCTTCCGTGGACAGAAAGTGGCTCAGTGAGCCCTAGGGACTCTGCAGCAGCCAGGAAAGTGGGGAATATCTCGAGTGAACCTTAGGGGCCCCTGGGGGTGGGAGCTGCCCTCCCGCCCATTAATAGAAACCACCACTGACCATAGATCTATATAGAGGCATTATGATATTTTCAGATTTATTGTCTATCCCTTTCTGAATGGTTCTTAACATTCTGTTCGCTTTTTTGACCGCTGTCGCATGCGGAGCTGAGGATCTCAATGTATTGTCCACAATTATTCCAAGATCTTTTTCCTGAGTGGTAACTCCTAATTTAGAACCCAGCATAGTATATATATAGTTTGAGTTATTTTTCCCTATGTGCATCACTTTGCACTTGTCCACATTAAATTTCATCTGCCATTTGGATGCCCAGTCACCTAGTCTTGCAAGATCCTCCTGCAATTCTTCACAGTCTGCTCGGGTTTTACCTTGAATAACTGTGTCATCTGCAAATTTGATTACCTCACTCTTTAGTCCCTTCTCCAGATCATTAATGAATATATTAAACACCGGGCCTAGTAAAGACCCCTGGGACACTTCATTAGTTACTTCTCTCCATTTTGAAAACTTACCATTTAGTCATACTCTTTGCTTCCTATCTTTAAAGCAGTTGCTGATCCATCATAAAACACTCAAGTCTCTCTCATTTGGGAACTTATCAAATGCCTTATGAAAGCCCAGATACATTAAATCAGCCAGCTCACCCTTATCCACATGCTTATTTACACCCTCAAAAATTCCAATAGATTGGTGGGGCATGGACTGTTGTTGCTGTTTTTACTTAGGAATAAGCTTTCGCCATGACTCAATGCAAGAAAATCTTGCAATCATGTACCAGTAAACATTTACAACAAAACCAAACTATAACAATTAAATATGTATACACATAATAAGATTAACTTTATGAGCAAATACAACCAACTGGAGTATCACCTTTATTGTCCTTTTATAACAACTAAGTTAGTTTTCCAAGATTGTCAAAGACTTCACTCCACATAAAACAAAGCAAAAAAAATAATTATCTGATTTCATGAGACTAAAAACAGTCTAGGACATGAGTTCTATCGTCAATAATACCAGGCCCACAAAAACAATATTTAATCTCTCTCCAGAAATCCTGCCTCTGGTCAATAGAATTAAATTAAGTTTATTATTACGAATTATCTTACAATGTCTTCCAATTAATGCAAATCTAAGTAGCTCAACGTACCCAGAATACTGAGTTGGAAAAAATACAACTAACAAAAATGTTCAAACTTCCAGTAGTTCAGAATGACAAACCATCAAGCACCCAATGCCCCAAATTGTAAACAACTGGAACTAAAGACGAAACGTAAGTATGACAAATTTCTTCTGCTCGCAAAGCAAATAAAGCTAGCCAGGACAGAAACCCTCCCCTGTCTGTTAAAAAAACCAAACTAAGTTTTCACGCTTTGAGTATGCATTAGTGAAAGACGGTAGAGGCAGGAGAAACTCCTGTCTAATAAAATTAAACAACAGACATTCCAATACATAATGTATGGAATCTTCAATTCTGTTCAAGCACCTAGAACAAAATCTCTCCTATCTAGGGACAGCCAGCCTACAACCTTCTATCATTGCAGATGGCATTTGTTCATAACGAAGTCTGGTTAATGCCACGTGCAGTTTTAATTTCAAATCAATTTTAAGATATTTCTCCAAGCCCCAAGTATGTTTAAACAAAATATAGAGGGGGGGTAATCCATGAGGAAGTCATTTTGTCTGACAACATGTCTAAGACATTGAACAAGTAATAATCTATCCTCTCTTGGGGAAATCCGGGCATCATTAAACTACCTAGACCCAGACTTCTCAGTGTATAATGAACATATGAGAGCCATGCAGATTGTTTAGCCATGCCACAATCTTGATCCTCAATTAAACACATTTTAGGCAGACGCAATGGAGAATACGTTAGCATCCTAAACCAGTAATTTAGCACTCAAATAGAAATTTTAGTCACTAGAGAATACAACCTGCCTCCACCCATAATAGGGCTGCTGAGAATGCAGAACGCAGAAACTTGTTCTGGGGTATCGCTACTTCCTCTTTAGCTGTTATACCCCAAACATCTGCCCCATACGTAAACTGGACATTAACTATTGCCTCATAAGTCCTCAAAAGAGTGTGAATAGATCTCCTCACCAAAGACACATGTAATTATTAGAGCGCAGGAGCTCTAATCCTTTTTTCTGGCCTTCCCCGGTCTCACTTTTCTCCCCTCATCTCTGTCCAAAACTCTGCTGCCAGGGTCATCTACCTCGCCAGTCGCTTCGACCATGTGCAGCCCCTCCTCTCTTCGCTTCACTGGCTTCCCCTTCCTGAACGAATCCTGCACAAGCTCCTAGTCTTCACCTATAAAGCTCTTCACAACCTTGCTCCCCCCTACCTCTCTGCACTTATCGCCCTCCATACTCCAGCCCGTGCACTTCGCTCCTCCTCTGTCCCTTCTCTCACCCTTCCACGCCTTCCCTGCTCCCCTAAGCGCCTTCGTCCCTTCTCACTTGCTGCCCCCCATGCCTGGAACTCCCTCCCTGTCCACATCCGCCTTGCCCCCTCCCTTCATACCTTCAAATCTCTCCTTAAAACTCACCTCTTTCGCTCTGCTCTGTCTGACTCTTTATCCTGCTGAGTCACTATTTCCTATACCTATGGTCTGTTTACCCTTATCCTTGCCACATGGACCTGCCTGCTGTCATTCTCATTGTAACCAAGCACGTGGACTTGAGACCTCGCATCTTCATGAATGTTAGACCCCTTGTCTCTCCCTCTGTTCCCCTTCCTATGTCTCTCCCCCAGCTCCTGTCTCTCAGATTGCAAGCCGTAGGGGTAGGGACCATTTTTATTACTTTGTAAAGTGCCAGGTACACTGCTGGTGCTATATAAATGTTTGTTAATAATAATAATAATAATAATAATAAAGTGTGTTGCACACTACATTTTAAAGCCCCAACATTCTATTTCTTCTAAAATCAGCATGTTCAAAGTTAGGATTTTGACATTTGTTGTGGAGTGTCACTGTGGTAAACGCTTCATGATGTGAAAACTTCAGATTAGTTCATTAGATAAAAGCCGAGATATAGCAGTGTGAAAATGGCGCCTTCAAGCCTGATTTTTCATTTAGTCAGATCATCTTGATCCGGGCAGGGGAGAGGGGTTGAGTGTTGGTGGGGAGGAGGAATTAGCATTTTAGAAAATTAAAGGAGGTTGCCAGGGGGTGCATGTGGGGTTTTATTTGTAAATCTGATTACTAGTTTTAAAGTTATGGGGTTGTGAAAAAAAACCATGTTAGCCTATGGAGAGGGGCGGGGATGCTTTGAAGAGGAGCGCTGCTCATCACCTCTTTTCCTCTCTTTCCCTTCCATTGCAAGTCACTGAGAGGTGCCCAAGAGACAGCTGTACTTTTGAAAAGTCTCCCCATCAAGATAAATCAGCCAAGTTTTAAGCACATTAGTTTTCATTTTTTCCCCATCTTTAATGTCTGCGCTTTCATAAGATGGCATCACTTTCTTTCAAGTTCTCCCTGCCTATTTTACAGAGATGACATTATCTCAGTGTCCGATAGCATTAGCACAACATATTTGGAACTAAAGAGCCTAAATCGCAAGAAGCAGCTTATGTCAAAGAAATTCATTTCAAAGAGCTGCCTTATTTTTTTTTCCTTTTATTTGTGTGTCTATTGGTCCATCTCCATTTACATTTTAAAAGTACTTAAGTCAAACATTCCCTAAACATCATTGGCAACTGTATTTAATAAATCCTGTTAACTTCTTTGTTATTTTGCTTACAAGGGCCTGAAGACTCTGCAGATTTTATACTGCATATTTCTTTCCTAAAGTGTTTTGCTGAAACCTCTGGAAAGCAAAGAAAGAATGTCAGGATACAGCTTTCCCTGATGTGAAAGAAGAACATAACTGCCATACTCAGTCAGACCAATGGTCCATCTAGCTCAGTACCCTGTCTCTGACAGTCACCATGCCAGCTTTAGTTGTTTCAGAGTAATCCACAACAGGTCATAATGGAGTGATCCATTTCCTCCCCCTCACTCCCAGCCCCTGACAGTCAGGTCTCATCACATGACCAACTTGACTAATCGCTATTTATATTTCTCTCCTTTAAGAACTTATCTAATCCTTTTTGCACCTAGACATGCTATTGCTTTTTATAACATCCCCTGGTAACAAATTACACAGGTTATTGAGAGGAAAAAGTACTTGCCCTTATTTGTTTTAAATTTGGTTGCCAGTTAAATTCATAGGATGAAAGCCAGTGGCAACTGGTGGACTTTTAGGTTGGTGGGCAGGTCCGGTAGGGGACCAGCCAGCATTAAAATTTCACTTACATGATCAATGGACTAGAAAAAACAATAGATGAGAAAAACAGTGTGTGCAGAATGAAAAATTACACAATGGTGATGGCATGCAATAGCGATCAAAATGCAAAGCTAAAAAAATCAAAAAGGGAAAATAAATCCACTCAGGAGAGAAACCCAGGAGGGAAACCCAAGTGAGGAAAGCTTCAGCAGAAGTTGGGGCACTCACTATACATCAGATAATCCACACAGAGGAGAACCCTTAGATGTGGTCTGAGTAATAAATGTTACCTGGTGAGCTCAGCCCTCAGTACACACTAGAGAATCCACCACATCGGGAAAAAGCCCTATAAATGCCTAACTGTGAGGAAAGCTTCAGTGTGAAAATTCAGTCTTAGGGTGAAAACAGACATGATGCTAACCACCCTTGGTGATTATTTATGCATGTTGCAGGGCTGTATTGGTGCCCTATGCAGCCCTGCAACATGCATAAATAACCACCAAGGGTGGTTAAAGGGTGGTTAGCGTCATGTCTGTTTTCACCCTTAGTGTGCATGAAGGAACCTACCAGTTCCATCATTCCCACTGCCATGTCAGCTGTAGCTGCAATTGGGAGACCGGAGGATATGAATAGAAGAGTTTACTTTGGAGGCAGCATAGGGCAGAATACTTTAGGAAACAGTATAGTATATCAAAGGTTTATCTACTGAGCCACACTAATGCTGGGTGCTGAATTTCTAATTCCTCACCTCAGACCAGCCCCTCCCATCCCTGCTCTCCTTCCCTTACACTAGGGGTGGGGAACTTTGGACCTGGGGGGTAAATGTGGCCCAGGGCAAGTTTTTATGTGGTTCCTTTCCAGTTCCCCAGGATCTGGCTCTTAGATCACCTATCCTCAACAAGTGAAAACCTGAGTACAAGGCAAGGGAGCAAAGAGAAGGGAATGCAGACAAGGAAAGCCATGTGGCTTCAGGTTCTAAGAGCCATGGAGAAAGAAATCCAGTTGTGATTCCGAGAGCCCAACTCATGATTCTGGAGCATTTGGAACTGGTCACCAGGTACACAGGGTCTAGATTTCCTCCCTGAAAAACTTGACTGATGTCCTGACCTTTCCTCTTTATGTCCCTGGATTAGCCAGAACCCACAGACTCCTCTTGGAGAAATTAATGGCAGGGAACTTTAGATCAAAGAGAAGGGGCAGCTCTTCCTGCCACACCATGGAGCCAGTTTCCAAAATTCACCAGCACAGCAGGTCACAGATCATGCAGATAGATTTTTCATACACATTTTACAAGCAAGAGGCTATCTGTGCATTAAAACAGGGATTATTCAAATTTGGACTCAGGCTGTAAGCAGATCATTAGGGAAGCCACAGGAAAAAAATCTCTCTTACACATACAGCATCCATTGTACAGATGGTCTAGTGAATGAAGTGATGGTTAGGATGGAGTGTCTTCTCCTGAAGGATAACCACTGCTAAGTACTGTTTGCATGACCAAGGAAGTGTTTCATGTGGGGAAGGAGGAAGTACTGTAAGCTCAGGGGCCAAATGTGGCCCACAGCTAGTTTTTATTTGGCCCTTTGCAGTCCCTGGATTTGGCCTTTGGATCCAGTTCCTATTCCCAATCACTGAAAGGCTGCACTTGGGGGGAAAGGAGGGCATGCACACAAGGATACTGGATAGATCCTTGGCAGAGATCCATGATCTGGACACTCCTCTTCCAGAGCACTCTCCCTGAACACCCCTACCTCCAACTTTTATATGACTCTTGGACGTTGTACTAATTTTTCAATTGGTCCCTGGGAAGGAAAAGGTTCTGCTCCTCTGATATAGCACTTTCAATATTATTCCTACAAGCTTCCAGACCAGCGAACAAGAGGGAGCAAAATACAGAGAAAAATTCTCCAGGGAGTCTCCCATCCCCCGTCTCCAATACTTCCCCTCAGTTTGAATGTCCTTGCATGGTGCGGACAATCAAGCCTGTTGCCCCACCACCCAAGCAGGCATTGTAGAGCCCCCTCCCTCCTGCTGTTGCCACCACTGAATTGCCAGGGTGATGCCAGCACAAAAACAAAAGGTAAAGGGACAGAGCAACCTTCTGCGCATGGGCTAGTTCTCTTTTGGGTAATGTGGGAAGTAGCAACAGGGAGCAGGCAAGCATTCCTGACCAGTGGAGGAATCACCTGTACAAATGCCCCTTTTGTCCCTTTTCACAACAGCTCTGTTATTTATATAGCACTTTCAGTAGTCAAAGTACTGATCAGGGTGCATCCCTCACCCATGGTCCAATCACATCAGGATCCCACCTCCCCAATCAGTCCCAAGTCCCCTGCATTCAGGATTCATGTATCCCAAACTCATGTTTCCATTATCAAGGTGTGAATATCTTTTCCTATTTGGCCTTTGCTTCTCCAAAGCTCCCCAAATCCAGGGAGCTGCTCCAGCACAGGCAGCAAATAGGAAGCATGGCTCCCCAGATCCCAGAGCAGCATAGGTCCATTCACCTCCCTCTATTTGGCACCTAGTCCTGCCTCCTTTACCCTGCGCCCCATCTAGGCTCTTCTCCAGTACATCATTGATCAATTTGACCAAGAATTCCCCTTGTTCACAGCTGTCTTCTCCAGTTTGCCCAGCACCAACATCAAGCTCAGTCTGTAGGTTGCAGGGTCCTCTCTGGAGACTTTCTTTTTTTTAAAAAATGGCACTTACCATTACAACCCTCCCAGGCACAGCACAGATTTCAGTGATAGGTTACTGTGAGAGGAATGAGCTGATCTGAGGTCTGTCTAGGACCAGAGCCCAACCAATAACTCAGGGAATTCAGTTCACAATAAAGCCTCTTTATACACAGTCTTATTCCATATCAATGTACAATATCTGCATCTGGTTATACTTTTATGCATTGTCTCTCCACTTAACACAGTGGGTGGGGGACATAGATAGAATCTTAGAGTTTCAAGTTAAGATCATCTAGTCCAACCCCCTGCTCAGTGCCAGAAATCCACAGCTACAGCATCCCTGACAGATGGCCCATCCAGCCTCTGTTTGAAAACCTCCAGCGAAGGAGAGCCTAAATCTGCCCTCGCAGTCTGTTTCACTGTCAAACAGCTCTTATTGTTAGGAAGTTGTTATTAATGCTTACCTGAGGGACCACCTCAGGCCCCAGGTTGTATTGCGGCCCCTGCGGTCGGCCGGGGACACCCAACTCCAAGTCCCCCGGGTGGCGACGATGGGGAGGACATTCTTGGTGGCCGATGCTAGGCTGTGGAATTCCCTCCCAATGGACGTCTGGCTGGCGGCCCCAGATCTCCCCTCTTTCCAAAGACAACGTAAGACCTGGCTGTTCCGCTGGGCCTTTGGAGAGGGTGAGGGGTGGGTTTGGGGAGGGGGGTGGGTTTGTTGCCCTTTTGCCATATATTTTTAGTATTGTAATGGATTTTAAACTGCATATTAGGTGTATTATGTAATTATTTTTATTGTTATGGTTGATTATGTGTGTTGTGAGCCACCCTGAGCTGCTTTGTGAGCAGGAGAGTGAGGGGTAGGAGGATATTGAAATAAAATAAATAAATAATGGTTTAGCTAAAATCTGCTTTCTTGTAATTTGATCCCATTGCTTCTAGTCTTGCCCGCAGGGGCAACTGAGAACAAGTCTGCTCCATCTTCTATGTGAAAGCCCTTCAGATATTTGAAGACGGCTATCGTGTCTCCCCTTAGTCTTTCTTCTCCAGGCTAAACATACCCAGCTCCTTCAACCTTTCCTTATAGGACTTGGTTTCCAGACCCCTGACCATCTTTGTCACTTTCCTCTAAACCTGTTCCAATTTGCCAACGTCCTTCTTAAAATGCAGTACCCAAAACTGAACACAGTAATCCAGATGAGGTCTGACCAGTGCAGAATAGAGAGGAACTATTACTTCTCATGACCTGGATACTAGGGGCGGGAAAACCGGTAAATCCAGTATCCGATAATGCCGGTACCGGGTGTACCGGCATTATCGGATTCGACCCGGTAAATCTGGTCTGGGTACCGGATTCCGGGTACCGGATTTTTTTACATTGCAGCCATTTAAAAATGGCTGCAATGTAAAAAACTTAAAGCCCCACCAAAAAAGTTAAAAAAAACAAACCCTCCCCGAGTCCAGGCTGCGCGGGTGGAAGGGGGGACACCCCCCACCCACCCTGCCCAGCCTGGATTTTTGTTTAAAAAAAGACTCAGAGGCGAGCCCACCCCCCAGCACCAGCGGCCGCGGCGTCCCC
>QEPC01008108.1:3965261-3983966 GCA_003113815.1 Sphenodon punctatus | reverse complement strand
TTTTTTAAACTTTCTTGCTGGGGCTTTTAAGTTTTTTACATTGCAGCCATTTTTAAATGGCTGCAATGTAAAAAAATCCGGTACCCCGGAATCCGGTACCCGGTCCGGATTACCGGGTCGAATCCGATAATGCTGGTACGCCCGGTACCGGCATTATCGGATACCGGATTCTACCGGTTTCCCACCCCTAGTGATCACTTTGAATGAGTGTGTGTGAGAGACGTGAGAGCATGTGTGTGAAGGGTGAGAGCATGTGTGTAGTGTGCATGATTGATGAATTTGAATGAATGTGTGTGAGAGATGTGAGAGCATGTGTGTGACATCAATCTGAATGTGTGTGAGGTGAGAGCATGTGTGTGTGGATCAGTGTGTGTAAGGGGTGAGAGAATGTGTGTGTGTGTATGTGTAGTGTGTGTGTAAGAGGTGAGAGAATGTGTGTGTAGTGTGTGTGTGAATGAGTGTGTGTGAGACAGAGATGAGCGCGTGTGTGTGGATGCTTTTATGTGTGAGAGACATGAGCATATGTGTGTAGTGTATGTGATCAATTTGAATGAGTGTGTGAGGGTGACTTAGGCAATTTTTACATGGACTGGTGGAGATGGGTGTGGATGGGTGGATGAGCACACCCAGCGAACACCCGGTGGTGCCGAGCAGGGAGACATTTACACAGACAGTGCCGCAGGGGGTTGTGGGAAGGAAAGGCCAGAGACCGGAAAGCACCCAGCGGTCAAACACCCATCCTGGGAAGCACCCAGCAAACACCCGTGCAAGTACACAGACAGCTGGAACCAGTGGGGAAGCCCCACCTGGCACAGCGATGGCACAACATGGCGGACCGAGGGCAAATGAAGCCGTGCAACGCGGCCCCTCCCCAAGCCACCAGGACCCACGTGGGTGGGGCAGGAGGGAGATGGGATGACAGCCGCTACAAAGGAGCCGGCTCCACACAGCCTTGGCACAGAGCCCAGACCAACCGGTGCCAGGCCCCCCCTCCCCCCCACATACACAACAGAGCAGCACACACACAGCAGGTAACAGAAGCACACAGGGATGGGCACACGGGCCAGGGGGGAAGGCACCCACACAACATAGGCAACATCCCAACACCCCCCGCAGCTGCACCTGCACAAGGGGAGAGATCAAAGCAAAGCACAACACAGACACCAGGAAGGAACACAAAAGTCTTTAATAAAATGGGGAACCAGCAACAGGGGGCAAAGTCTGTTCTTTATATGTAAACAACAACAGGGCAGGATGGGGGATGGGGCAACAGAAGGGGGGCAGCACCAGCAGCGGCAGGCCTGGGACAACACCCCGTCAAAAGGGCCAGTGACCCCGTGCCCAGCGCCAGCGCTCGGCCTGCGCACGGTCCAGCCGGTGCAGCCGCTCCAGGATGTATGGGAGGAGCTCCAACAACTCCCCCTGCTCCTGGGTCCACTCCGTGATCATGGATTGCACTGAATGGGACAGAGGGAGAGGAGACAGCCATCAGTGCCAGCCCCGGGCACCCAGGAACAGAACCCCCCATGGAGGGACACAGGCACAGGGCCCAGCAAACAGACAGCACACTCACGGATGCTATTGAACATCCGCCCTGCCGCCCGCATGTCCCAAGCCACCCGCTCCAGCTGCAGGACCATCGCACCCAGGCGCAAGATCACCAGCAGCATGACAACAGTAGCTGCAGGAGAGAAGGGACAGGGCAATGCGGAACGCCGGCACCAACGGGCCCTGGGAGGGCCAGGGGCAGCAACAGCACCAGAGGCACACTCCACAGGCAGACAGCCACCTCCAGGAGGAGCACCCGGACCCCTGCACCAAGGGGGATCGGTTGGGCCAAAGGTCAGGGCCAGCACTACCTCTACGTACGCTCAGCAGCCCAGTGCCCATGGTGCCGCCGCCCATCCATTGCCACCACCATAGATGGCCCTAACTAACAGGGGGCGACAGCAGAGGGGAGAGGAGGGGAGGGGCAGGGCCACACCAATGCACAGGCGAGGCCAGGGGGTGCCTGGCTGACTACCCACCGCCAATACCACCCCTTAAGCAAGCCCAGGCAGCAGCACCCAGCAGGGTAGCCACCAGGGGAACACACACCACACAACCGGCAGCCACCCCACAGGCCCAGAGCCCACCAGTACACACCAAGCACACCCCCTGCACACAACCACACAGATGGGGGAAGGAGGGCTACCAAGGGGAAGGGGCACCCAGCCGCCACAGCAGCAACAGAAGCAAGGCAGGACAGACCATCACAGAACAGCATTTTATTGACACCGGGGTAATGGGGGCCCCCAAGCACAGAGAGGCAGAGCAGGGGCGGCGCTCGTGGACCCCTAGTCGGGCAAGAGAAGCAGAACAGGAGGGCACAGGAGCACCCATGCAGAGCGGGTGAGGGCACCAGGGCAGCCCAAGCAGGAAGGAGCAGCAGTCACCCAGAGGGGGCGATGGGATCCAGGGAACCAGGCAGCAGCCAGCAGCGATGCAGATGGAAGTGCACAGCCTAATCGGAGGCATAGTTTGAGGGGGACAGGCAATGCACCAGCCAGGGCACCGGAGTGATTGCAAGTGGGTGGCAGCGAGGGGCCACTCATGGACGGTCCGGTGAGCGCTCCCGGGGTGGCGACCCCTGCACTAGATCCTCCCAGGCGAACAGGCCCCGTCAGAAGCCTCAGGAGCACATGTGAGCATCCACCAGGAACTGGGGAAGGAGGAGGTCCTCTCCGGCGGCTGCAGCCCACACAACTGGAAGGTCCCTCACCGATTGAAGGGTGGCGAGCTCTGAAGCGAACAGATCTCTGGTCCGAAGCAGCCCACCAACCTTGGAGGACAGCAAGCCCACGTCCCACAGGAGAGCCCCCACATTTGAGGGTGCACGCAGGATGCTGCAGGCATGCAGGAGGTTGCCGGTGTACCAGCCAGCAACAGGGGGACCCCCAGACTTCAAGGTGAGGCCGAACCTGGGTAGCTCCATCAGCAGGTGAGCCGCCGTTAACTCCACAGCGGTACATGGCACAACAACGGTGGGTGGGTGCCCCCAAGGTGATTGGCACAGGGGGGTGAAGCCGAGTTCGAGGGAACGGCACCGGCATGCTGGGGCCCCGACCTGGTGACCCATCATCCACATGTACTGCGACAGGAGCCAGAAGCCATCTTCCGCCAACAGGGGGTCACCCACCAACAGCTGCGCATCAGGGCTCAGCCAGAGGACCACCAACAGCATGTCTGCACAGGGTGACCACCCCTCCCCGACATCCCCGGCCGAGGGCCCCGCAGAACAACCGTCCATGGGAGCAGTTGGGCCCGCTCCAGTGCAGCAACAGGCAGGAGATGGAGGGCTGCCGCGACTGGGATGAGCATGGGACGAGTGGCTATCCTCACCCACAGGTGACCTTGCATGCCAGAGATAGCCCTGCCCGCTGTGGACTGGGTGCCGTAACCCACACACAGGACAGAAGGGATGCAGCACAGGTGCCGAAAGATGAAGGAGGCCACAGTCAGGCACTGCGCCAGGGCAATGACCCGAGCCAGGCATTGTATCCACATCATGCATAGCTGCAGCATGCAAAGGTGGAGCCTGGCTGGGGGGGCTGTAGTCCAGGTGTGTAGGCTGGGGTACCCTGGGGTGAGTGCGGTCCCATACCCCCGGTGGCCATGCGGCCTGCGCACTCACGGGGTTGCTCAGCCAGACCCAGCACCCAGTTGCATCCCCAGCTCACCTCCAGTGCAGCACCAAAAGGTGCCCTTCCCCCACCAGCTTATACAGTACATAAGGGACCCGCTGCAGGTAGTTGGGCGTGGGGCGGTGGGGCTGTAGCACGGGATCAAGCAGCACACAGAGAACGGCGACCCCGGGCTGGGCAAACACAGAAGAGCTCCCGCAATACCAGGGAAGAGTGGGCCGTGTCCACAGGCCATACAGCAGAGCGTGCAGCAGCCAGGACACATGCCGGCGGAGGGTGGCTGGGAGTGGGGAGCTGCAGAACCATGTTGCCGGGGGACAAGGACCCACAGCCCAAGGACATGCTGCTGCACCTCCTGGGTGCAGTCCTCCTGATGCAGTGTATGCTGCTACAGCAGATAGCCCTGCTCTGCCTGCTGGGTCTCCGGTCTGTCCTCCTGGAGGCACGGCAGCAGAGGGCAACAAACCTCCGGAGGGTGGCAATTGTGTGATGGGTGAGGCGGGTGGGTGGCGGTCTGACGCCATGCTCTGTTGGGCTCCATGGTGTCCCCGCAAGGCCAGCTCATCCTGGCCCGACGGACCCTCAATGTGTACACCCGCCGCATGACCCTACTGACCCCTGTGATGGCACCAGTCACACTCCCGCACCAACAACTGGTGGGAGAACATGTTGGCCATCTGGATGGACGGGGAATGTTCGGACCACTTCCGGATGTCCCGCTCCCTCCTAACCCGCTTGGGGGAGCTCCTCAACCCCCACCTCTGGAGGCAGGAGATGAACATGCACTTCCCGCTGCCACCAGAAATGTGCATGGCCATGACGGTGTGGTGTCTGGCCACCCCTGATCCCTATAGGAGTGTGGGGGAGCATTTCGGGGTGGGCACTGCCACCGTGAACAGGGTCCACAATGATGTGTGCCACCTGCTCATGGAGCTCCTCGTGGAACGGGTCATCCAGCTCCATGACCCCGAGGAGGTAATGCATGGGTTCGAGGAAATGGGGTTCTCACATTGCATCGGGGCCATTGACAGCACCCACATACCCATCATATGCCCCCCTCATGCAAAGATAGACTACATGAACTGAACACAGGCCTTCTCCATCGATCTGCAGGCCATAGTGGATCATAGGGGCCTGTGTATAGATTTGTACACAGGCCAATCGGGGCAGAGACACGATGCATGTATCCTGTGTGCCTCCCCCTTCTATGCACGCATGATCGATGGGGAGATCGCCCCCAACCTGTAACGCATGATACAGGGGGTTCCCATGTCCCCTGTTGTGATAAGGGACACCGCCTACCCACTCAGCCCGTGGCTTATGTGGGCATATCCAGTGGCGTGCAATTCAGACCACCGCCTGTTCAATTAGCACCTGTTGTCCGCACGCAACATGGTGGAGCGGGCCTACAGGCTCCTCAAGACTCATTGACGCCTCCTGATGAACAGGATCCACTTCACCCTGGACCACACCCCCATCCTCATCCTGGCAGCGTGCATTCTGCACAATGTATGCGAGACAGGGGGCGCTGCCCTAGACAACCCACCCAGGCCGGCCCTGTGCCCCTCTACCAACATGCCCAGGGAGGGGCGTTCCGGCGCGTCTCAGAGGAGAACAGGGATGCCACCTACCATGGCATCATTGTCCAGGCAGCCAAACACTGGACAGCGCCTGACCCACACCCATGTCCATAGTCCTGTGAACCCCTTCAATAAAGTTGGGTCCTACCCGTAACATGCAACCATGCCTCTATTCCATGTGTGGGCTAGGGGGTACCAGGAATGGTTCCCTTGGGTTGCCTCGGTGCGGGCGCCCTCCCCTCAGTGTTGGCTGCAGGGTGTGTGGGCCCCGCAAGCCCTGCCAGTCAACACTTGCTGGCTTGCCTCTGCAGGTTCAGTGTACACCTGTTCCGGCCACCTCAACTGCATGAGGCCTCACTTGTCAGGCCCCCAGTCCCATCGGCTGGGCAGGGACTGTACAGATCCCCCAACATGCTGGTACACCACTGCACACTGCACACATACACACCCCGCCACATGTCCCGTGACAGAGGAAGCATGAACAAGGTAGAGGTACAACACGTTTACTGAAGGGGTACTGTACAATGGAAGGGGGTGGGGGTTAATGTCTGGGGTGCCCTGTCCTCCTCTTGGTCACACCACCGGGGGTCATGGGCAGGTGTGCCCTGTCTGCATCTGACCGCAGCACTCACCGGATGGATCGCTCGGCCTCCCGGTCATCCACTGGCTGCTCCACACTGGCCTCTACTGATGGTCCCTGCGTGAAGAAACAAGAATGGGGTAAGTGTTCCTCATGTGCACTCACCTCTGTCCCATGTCGGGGCCCGGGCCACTGGGTGCCCCATGGTCATCCATGGAACCCCCTACTCCCCACACGAGCATAACACATGCTGTCGGGCGATTCCTGTTGGTGTGAGCCCCTAGATGGCCCACCCATGGTATTATGGCACATGCCCATTCCAGTACAGCATCACTGAGCATGTACACATGCCTCTGGCAATGGCCGTTGCTCCCCAGTTTGTGTAGTGCGTGTGCTCGGAGTGGGTTCCACAATGTGTTCCCTACCAGTGTCCTGCCTCGTGCGAGTCACCAGATTCCCAGTGGGGCCCCCCCCGATGTTGCACCCCCTACCCGCAGGTGCCCAGCATGCTGTGGCCTTACCAGAGGGGGTGGAGTGGCCACCATGGGTGGCTGGTTGTCCTGGGGTGCACGGTCTTGGGGTAGGGCATCGACTCCAGGTGGAGGGGTCGGGGTGGCAGTGGGGGTGGGACCATGGGGGGTCCAGGCTGGAAGGGCGGTCTTGCAAGCAGGTCCAGTTGCCCTATGTAGAGGAGGGGGACCCCGTGGACCAGGTCCAGGTAGGGTTGCTGCTGGGGGAACCACGGGTGGCCGAGGTGCATGGGGAGGCACCTGCACCAGTGGGAAGCCGCCATGGTGTTGGTCGGGTGCCAACCCTCCTTCCGCAGCATGGTGGGACCCGTCTTGCTGGAGGTCACACCGCAGGGCCTCCATGGCCTCCTCCATGAGGTCCATGAGCCATGCGGCCTGACCCTCCAGCCCATCACAGGCATGTCGCTGCTCGCGTTGGAGGGCGGCAGCCTGGCGCCTGTCCCAGAGGTGCTCCGTGCAGGACTGGGCCATCATGGCAGCCAGGATCTCCTGGTGCCTTTCCCCCTCTCCTCTGATGAGCTCCCTGGTGAGCGCGAGCTCCTGCGAGTGCACCTCGGCTAACCGTTGCAACTCCTCCAGCAGTTCCCTGCCGAGGTCCTCCCTCTGGCTCCGGTTCCTGGCTCGCATCCACTGGTTCTTCTCCATGCTGCCGGAAGCTGCTCCCCTCACGCAAGCGGGCACCTGGTCTGTGAACGGAAGTTTGGACACATCGTTAGTGATTCCGGTCTGTGTGCCCCGCTGGCCACTGCCGCCTGACCCAGGGTGCCTGGTGGGGCGGCCCTCATAGTGTGGCAGCTCCCCTCAGCCCTCCCCTGTGGGGTTCTGCTGGTAGTGGTTTCATGCCCCCTGCCCCCCCGTACTCTGCACCTGGCCCCCCGTGGCCACTCGGCTGGTGTTCCCTCCCATGGCGGGTCACCCACCTGGTGGTGGGGGAGCTGCCGGGCCCCACTCATCCTCCTCGTCCTCCTCCTCCACAACCTCCACCTCATGCACCTCCAGGCTGCCTTGTACTACAATGGGAAGGGGTACCGTTAGTGTTTGCCAGCCCCCGGTCATTGCGCCTCCCTCCAGGCCGTTCCCAACACCAACCCTCCCCCTCCCCGGCCCCACTGGGGCAATAGTACCTGGATCCTGTTCCTCCACTTCCTGGGGGCAGTCCTGGGTCTCTGCTTGCTCTGCATGTGCCCCCTATCCCTGTGGCCGGTGGGCCTGTGGGTGTTGGGGGCACACGCGGAGTGTGGTGATCTGGTGCTCAGATTCTCGGGGAGCCTCCTCACCCTGTGGGATAGGGCTGTCACCTCCCGCTTCCTGGCTGGCCTCACCAGGGGCACTTCCCCCCCCCCCGCTCTGTGGGGTCTGTCAGGGGGGGTTGCGTGGTGGTCCTGCGCCTGCCCCTGGCAAAGGTGCTGCCATTTGTGCAGGAGGCCACGATATCCCTGTCCATGCAGAGGAGTTTGTCTAGCTCCTCCTGGAACTTGGCTGTGCACAGGGCAAGCCAGACTTGAGATTGTTTTCCTTGATATGTTTATATCCAGATCTCAAGTCCTTTGCCTGCTGCATGCACTGGGTGACATCCCTATTGTATCCCTGCTGCTGCATCTCCTGAGCAATGGCTTCATAGACCTGTCTGGTCTTGTAGCTGCACACCAGGTCATGCTGGACCCTTTCAGACCCCCATACATGTATGAAGTCCCTGATCTCCTGCCTGGACCAGGGCTCCCCCTTTTGAGACCCGCATGTGGGGGGCCGACCGGCTTGGCGGCATGGGGCCTGCCCTGTGGATGTGGTAGCCATGGTGGTGGTCGTGTCCTGTTGGGGGTAGTGCATTAGGGGTTACTGCAGGTCCTGCTGACCCCCTCCATGCACCCATGGGGCCTGCCCCCCCTTTCCCCTCTGGGGTTTCCCCCTGCTTACCTGTCTGTCTGGGGGGCCCTCCTCAGCTTTCGTCCTTGTGGTGTGGTGCTCCATTGTCTGGGAGCTGTCCTGCGGAGATGGGGGACTGGGTTATGCGGCTGCTGCCTGCCCTGTGTTCCCTGACCCATGGTGCCGGGTCTGGGGTACAGCCCTCCCACCCCTGGGGTGTGTGTGTTCCTTTGCGGTCACCTCACTCTTGCTGCCACTCCTCGGGCCATGTCCCTGGGCCGTGCCGGGCTGGGGGTTCTCGACCGGGGGGGCCGTCGCTGCAGCCCTTCTGCCCTGTGCCGGAACACATGCGCTGTGTTACGTTCTGGCATGTTCCCACCCCCCTTTCCCCCCTGCCAGGGCACCCCCTCTTGTACCTCCCATCTAGGCCCCCACCTGAACCGGTAGTCCAGTTCCCCTCCTTGTCGCTTCCGCCTGGGGCGCATTTCCCCCCCTGCACTGCCTTGTCAAGGCCCTTCCTCCTCCCGGATGCTCCTGGTTCCTCATGCTCACCCAGCCCCTTCCTGCATGTGGGGCGGCATCGGCTCCCTTGGCCTTCTAGTGGGCCTTCCTGGTCGCCATCGTGGGAGCCCACGCGCGTGTGCCATGGTTCTGCCCTCCTTTACGGGCTCTTGGCCGGACATCCAGCATCCCCCCCATGGGTGTGCCTGCATGGCTGCTCGTGCGTGCCCTATGGTGCCGGCACAGTGGGGCCCCACCAGTCTGGTCCGTGTGGGTGTGGTTGTTTTTGCTTTTACATGGACGTTCAAGTGTTGAACACCCATCTCCACCCATGGAGGATGACAGCTCCCTCGCGGCTGCTCCGTAGGTGTTGGTGGGTGGGTCGGGCACATGCCCGCACCCACTCGTGGACATTTACACGGATGCTCTCCCACCTATCCAATGGGTGTTTCCGGGTTTTCGTGGGTGGGGGGCGTCCGTGTAAAAGTGGCCTTAGGGTGAGAGCATGCCTGCATGGTGTGCTTGATTTATCAATTAGAATGAGTGTGTGCGAGGAGAGAGCATGTGTGTGCAATGTGTGAATGAGTGTGTGTGTGATCAATTTGAATGAGGGGTGAGAGCATGTGTATGTAGTATGTGTGATTGATCAATCTGAATGAATGTGTGAGGAGTAAGAGGTGAGAGCATGTGCGTACTGTGTCTGAATAACTGTGATCAGTTAGAATATGTGTGTGTGTGTGTGAGAGAGAGGTGAGAGCATGTCTGTGTGTGTGTATGTGTGTGACCTTTTTCACATGAGATACACCCATGCAGTGGCATGGGTGGGTGTGTCTTGTATGAAAGCGGTGGCGTGTGCACTCCTGCATAACATGCACCTCCACCCATCACCCCTGCACAGAGCAACCTACAAAAATGCAGGTTGCTCCAGGTGGAAGCAGGTAGGGGATGCAGGGGGGATCAGTGAGTGCCTGTGTTTACCTGCAGTGTTCTTGTGTCTGGGGCCAGTTTACACATTAACATTATGAAACTATTAAGTTTTAACAGGAGGAGAAATTACCTAGACAAAAAACCTTTAGTTTAAGAAACTGGTTAAGGTGGCATTCCAAATTATACTCAAACTCTAACATGACAGTAAATTGTCACATTAAGGGGAAATTTTTTTAAAAAAATTATGACACTGAAATTAAATTCCATGTGTGCAGCATGGTGACTGAACTATACTTATACGTGATGAGGAATGTATGCAGTTTAATTTCAGTTAAGCTGTAATTTTATTTTATTTTAATTTGCCTTAACATGACAATGTACTGTCATGTTAGAGTTTGAGAATAATTTGGAATGCCACCTTAACCAGTTTCTTAAACCAAAGGTTTTTTGTCTAGGTAATATTTATTATTCGGCACTTGCCGAATGGTGCTTAGAGCACTTCACAAAATTTATGTAAGCAAATATAATAAAACAATGTAAAATCAATGTAAAGGCAATTTATTTCCATACAGAATGCTTTCCATAGAGAATCCTTTCAATGAAGACTTCAAATGGTATTGCTGTCCATATTTGCAGGGCTATTATTGTAGTGAGCAAATATAGATGTCACGTATTATTTCTGCATGGTGATGTTCAGAGGACTTTACTTGTCTCATACTTTAAGTGAAGCATCTACTTCGTATTTTACATTTGTGCTTCCCAGTACACAATTAAAACATTTGCACAGTCTGAAAGACACATTAAAAATGATTAAAATATGCTCTTTAGTGAAGCATCGCTATGCAAAAATAAGCATCTGGCCAAAAAAAATATGCAGACCTCTGTTTCGCTTACAAAAAGCTGAGAGACTTCATAAATCCCTGAAAACTGTAACTGACAGTGGAGAGAAAAGGCAAAAGGGTTTGCTATCAAAATCATATGAAATAATTTGTAACAACTTATGGGAACGCTGTGATCTTCAAGGTCAGAATTTCATGACAGCCAAGAAATATGCCACTCACTTTTTTTCAGAAAATAAAGACTAGCATAAGGGAAGGGTTGAGGAAGACATGCCTTTAAATGTTTCCTTAACATCTTGTACAGGCAAAAGGAAAGATGAAAGACCCTGTAAGTCTACTATAATTAGGAGTTCTGTCATGCTTAGTTCAGAGTTAAAAACAGCTGTATTGTTTAAACATCGACACCTATAAACCAGACATTTCCATGCTTTCTTCCTCTCACCCAAAGCTAAAAGTCTTTTTTCTACTGAAAAAGAAATTCGCAATATCCACTCAAACCGCTACCAGAGGTGAGCCCAGTGCCTGTCTTCCTGCCAGCAGTCCAGGCAGGCCTCAGCAGCCAAAGCCTTGCATTGTGTGTCATTCTTCTGCACAACCTTCCTGTGCCCCTGGGCCATAACCTGAATAGTGTCCTGGATCTCATCTGCCTGCTGTATGGTCTCCCCCAGCAGCTCCCTCGAAAGATCCTCCCCGTACCGCCAATTACAGACCCACAGGTCCTTGTCCCACTGGGCGCTTGTTGTTGTGGGATCGTCCACACCTGTTGCAGTGGCAGTCCTGTAGCTAGGCAACAAGGAAAGCCATTAGTTCAGACTGCCCCATTCCCACCTTCCCAACCCATTGTTTCAGTCCCCGCCCAATCTAATGGCCACCCTTCCTGCCTGAAAGGAAGTGGGAATGAGTACCCAAGTACTAGGTTGCTGCTGGGGAAGTTTCAGCATGCTGTTCACTTCATGCAATCACTGTAGAGGAGTGAACAACATAAAGAAATCAATCACCAACATTCGTACCCTTGCCCATTTCCCCACTGCCCATCATGGTGCCTTTCCATCTTCTCCCAGCCTGCCATGGTGCCTCTCCCCCTAGCCCATGGGCCATCATGGTGACCCTCTCACCCAGCTTGCCATCCATGGTGACTTTCCCTCCCTCCTCCCATCCCACAGGCCCGCCATGGTGCCTTTCCACTCACTTACCACACATACCATTTGTGTCCAGTACTACTGTGTCCTGTGGGGGTATCCTGCTGCTCCCAAGCGCTCTCCTGGCCACCTGTGAACCAGCAAAGACTGAATTATTATTGGTTGTCATGTGCTAAGTGAGTTATTATAGGCTTAATGCTTTTTCAGAACTGGGGGGCCCTATGTTTTTGGTGGCCTGTCTCCATGCTCAGAATCTATGTTTATTTTAGGGGCTGCCCCACTCTCTGGTTTGAGTAATTGTATTGTGCATTAATGAGTGGACTGTCTTTGATTAATATGTGTTTTATCAAACTATTTTATTATTCTTGTTTATACTGTAACTCATGGCCAGGGCAATAGCCAGTGCCAAATAAAATAAAATAAAATAAAATAAAACTTGAAACAGTAAAGAAAAAAACTCACGTAATTAGATAGCAATAAACAGAAGCCTTTACCATGCAGATGTGTAAATGCAGCACTGTGGGGTTTGGCGGGGAACTGCCTCCAAACCCCAGTTAGGGGGTAGGGTAGGAGACTGGATCAAGGGGGGCATGAGACACTCCCCCACAAGCGATCCCCGGGTTCAACAACTGGCCCCGACCTGGGGAAGGAAGCAGCGAGCCTGAAAAAGGTTCCCTCAGGGTCTTATGCGGCAGTTTGGAGGATCTCAGTCTCTCCCTGCCAAGCTCATCATAGGGACACAGGCCACGCTGCTTCCTGACCAGGGAAAGCCCCTCTGTCGCCCTTGCAAACACCCGGGCCCCAGGAACCAGGAGGGGGTGCTGGGGTAGTGGTATCTCCAGTGGGGGGGGGAATTCCCCACCCGGGGTAACCCTCAGGTCTAGGGAGTAGGGCTCCTTGTATCCTAGTCTGTTTCGGGCACCACGTGTAGGGGAAGGGGGAACTCTGACCAGACACACTCCGCTCCACGGGGCTACTTACACGCACGGTCGCACTCGCACTCTCTCTCCCACGTGCTCTCACGTTCACGCTCTCAGTCACTCTTAGAAGGCTTCTGCTTAGTACTTTCAACATTCCAAACAACACACTTCGCACGGGGCCGGTCTCACAGGCAAGGCTCTGATCACCAGCAATGTGAGTGCGGCGTTAGCCCCCTTATATAAGCGGGGCTGGGGCGTGCCGCTGTAAGCGTGCTGAGCGGCGCAGCGGCGGCGGCAAGGGCGTCGCTGTGGGATTGACGTTGTCAGGGGGCGTGGTTTGGCACGTAGCGTCCCCCGGGGGCGTGCCTGGTGCGTGTCGTGGAGGACGCGGTGCCGGGGGTGTGGCTTGCTGGTCCGTTACTGGTGGCGGCCGTGGGGCAGATGCCGGGCGTATCGGGGCGGTAGGGATGGTCGTGCGGCGCATCCTGCCCCCCCGCACCGGCGCCCTCCGAGTCCCCCACCTCCTCAGGCCCCAGGGCCTGACAAGCACACACACACAAACACACACACACACTAACTTACCATAGTTGCCTGGCTAGCATCCTGAGCCATAGCCATGGCAATGAAAAGACTGTGGAAGTCGTTCTGAACAAGGCAACGGGTTCTGAAGAGTGACCATTGGGCATGTGTTGCCAACCAGGATGAGCTGGGACAACATATGTCTGAACTGGAATGCATTGGGCTTTTAAGATGTTACTTGCATGCCATTGAGTGTGAAAGAGGGCAGGGAGTGGTCACTCCTTGGAACGACCTTAGCTTTTGGCCTGCAACACTATGGTGCTGGTGGACCTGAATATGCACAATACTGTATGCAACTTGTTGCAATACTATATGCGATACTGTTGACAGAATGCAGACCCCGTCATAAATGGGGGTTGCGTGTCCAATGGGAGGGTGGCCATATGCCAGTGGGAGAAAACATCTAATAAATGGGCAGATGGACACCCACCTGGTGTGGGCTACTGTCTTGTTTGTTAACACCTAAAGTTAGGGGTGGGGTGCTTAAGGACTGCATTCAGGAAGAGAGGTGTCCCATTCATGGATCTGTCCCTTACCCTTGTGTGCATGCCCCCATCTCCACTTCCTTACCCTGAGCTCAGTCTCTGACCATTTTTAGACAATCGCGGCCGCGCCCACACTTGTTTTGAAAAAATGCCGGGAGCTGGGATCAGACGATACACTCCTGGCAATCACGCGCCCAGAAGGGGGATGCGCATGCTTTTCCGGCCACGTTTGACTGGGTTGATTTTTCAACCCGGTCAAATCTCGACCAGAAAAGCATGCGCGTCCCCGTTCCGGGCGCGTGATTGCTGGGAGGGTATCGTCTGATCCTGGCTCCCAGCATTTTTTCAAAACAAGCGCGGGCATGGCCGCAATCGTCTAAAAACGGCCAAAGTCTCAGTGCTTGGGGGGTGAAAACTGAATCTAGGACCCAGATCCAGAAACTGGAAAGGGCCAAAATAAAAAGTAGCCATGGGCCACACTGAAAGAGTGAACTCAAGCTAAGGGACCAGTGCACACAATGACAGGCGGGAGACAGATCCATGATCTTGACTCTCCCCTTCCTAAGTGCACCTCTTAAGCACCCTCCATCATCAGGAGAAGGGGGCCAAACCTGGGGAAGAGAGAAGCAGAAGGGGGCAAACGGGGAGAAGAAAGGGAGGGAGAGGGAATTCCAAATGGTAAGGGGATGGGAGAAAAGAAATGGGGTGGGGAGTCCAAATGAGAGAAGGAGCATGAGTCCAAATGGGAAGGGGAGGATATGGGGACACATCCAACTGCAGTTCTGGTTGCAATTTTAATCTACTTTTCTTGGCTCTTGGGGAGTGAAGAAGGAAAGAGGTAGCAGGATGTCTCTCCAGTCCCCTCCGCCCCCTGTGGCTTTTTTATTGTTATTGGCCAGGAGCATTGGTTCCCAATCAAGATTTGCCCCTCCTTCTGCTGCTGTTGCTGTCTGCTTCACGATGAAAGCAGGCATATGCACAGAAGCACAGAACAGCTTTCTGCACTTGCACCCCCAACCCCATTATGGAGGTGTATGGCAGCAGCATCAGGGCCTGGGGAACACAAAGGGAGGGAGGGAACCACGCATTTCTGCCCTATGAATGCACCACCCCTGGTGAACGACAATGTGCAAATATTGGCTCTCTATTTATTTGCTCCTCAACACGCATGATTTTCTGAACTTCTATAGTATTCCCTCTTAATTTTCTCTTTTTTTATCTGAAGACCACTACCCTATTCACTCTCTCCTCTTACAAAAGCTGTCCCATGCCTTTGATCATCTTTGGGTATTTTCAGACATGACAGGCCTTTTGGTTCGCCATGCTGAACCCTGCACTGGGATCTCTCACAGATCCCGGTCCGTAATTAGACTGGCGGTCCTTTAGACATGCCGGCCTGATCACTGTGGGGAATCGGGGAGGAGGCGGGGCTGTGTGATGCGACATGTGGCTACTCGGCCCCGCTTCCCCGAACTCCCATGGCCACCCACCCTTGGGGAGACGGGCGGGCACCGTGGCCAATCAGGCCACTGCACCCGATCCCTACTCATGATCAGAGCAACGATCTGGGATGGGTAACAGATGTTACTTTTGGTCTATGCCAGATTGTGGCCAATCTAACCATGGTTCTGGCTCTCAGGCCAACCCGAGAGCCAGAACTGTGGTCAATTTGATCCCGGCCGGGTGTTCACTGTGGTGAACATCTGGCCGTGAGCAAACAGACGGTCAAGAGATTGCTGCCATCACACCGGATCCACTGAGATTCAGTGTGGTGAACAGCGATCTTGTAGCATCTAAAAATGTCCTTTGTTGCCTTTCTTTTTACTTTGTCCATTTCTACTATGTCCTTTTTGGATGGGGTGACCGGAAATGCAAAAAATATTCAAGGTGTTGGTACACCATGGATTTACACAGTGGCATTATGATGTTGTTTTTTATGTTCTATACTTCTTAACATTCCGGTTGCCTTTTTGACCACTGCACTAGATTGAACTGAGGTTTTAAATGAACTATCCACAATGGGTTCAATCCTGCTGCTGGCTTACGTCAGTGGCAGGCACAGTGGTGATCTGGGTGGCGGGTGCTCAGGTGCGCATGTGCCCTGCAGGCGCAGCAAGCAACATGGGGCAACAGCATGGCCCATGCTGTTGCGACCCCTGAACCCACGCACCACGCAGCCCGGGGGATGAAGCAGGTGTGGCTCCTGCTCCATCCCCTGGGCTGCGGAGAGTGTGGGCTCAGGAGGTTGCATCAGATGGAGCACGCCGTTGCCCCACACAGCTTGCTGCGCCAGTGGGGCGCCTGCGATCTTTCACTGCACCTTGCATAGGCGCCGTTTGCGAGGACCACAGGATTGCACCCACAGACTCTAAGATCATTTTCCTAAGTGGTAACAGTCTTTGCACTTAGCAGCATTGAATTTCATCTGCCCTTTTATTGACCAAGTCATGCAAGATCCTTTTGTAGCACTTCACATAATGCTTTGGACTTGTCTTGAATAACTTTGTGTCATCTGCAAATTTGGCCACCTTGTTCTTCACCCCCTCCCCTTTCCACATCATTAATTAAGAAACAGCATGGGTTAAAGAGCATGTGTCCCAGTCCACACCCCTGAGGCACCCTGCTGTTTATTTCTCTCCGTGATGAAAACTGACATTTATTCCCACACTTTATTTTCTTTTAACCAGTTATTGATCCACAACAGGACCCTTCCTGTTATCCCATGACTACTTAGATTTCTCAAGAGTCTCTGGTGACCTTGTCAAAAGACTTTCCAAAATCCAAATACTGTACACTATATCAAGGGCATCCTTATGCACACATCTTCAAAAAACTCTAACAGATTAGTGAGGCATGATTTTCTTTTACAAAAAGCTTGTTGGCTCTTCCCCATCATGTCACATTTATCAACATGCCTAATAAATTCTATTCTGTACAACAATCTCCACCAATTTGCCTGCTAGTGATGTCCAGCTCACTGTGTATTGTCCTAGAAGGCTGTTTGCAAGAATGGTGATCCACACAAAGAGTGAACTACAACAGGGCTCCTTTATTGCAATCAAGTACAGCTTGTGGAACTACCCACCCCACTCCCTCAGCCTTCAGCATGTAGAGCCCACCTAGGCTGGCTGACCTGGAAACAGTTCCCAGGGTCATCTCTGTGTTGCCCTCAAAGGGGCCACGTACAAACTATTTGGCTAAACATGAATACAGTGCAATAGGTTTCAGGATCAGCTCTGGAATCTTTTTATTTTTTTTTAATTGTGTTACATTCACTAACTTCCAATCCTCAGGTGCAGAGGTTGGTTTTAGTGATAGGTTACCCATTACCTATAGTAGTTCTGTGATTTCATATTTGACTTTCTACAGAACCCTTGGGTGAAAAAACCATCTGGTCCTGGTGGATTATTATTGCTTCATTTTATCAATCTGCTCTAAAAACTCTTCTCGAGATATGCCAATTTATTACAGGTCTTCAGATTCCTCACCTAAAAAGAATAGTACCAATGTGGGTATCTCCTAAACATGGGATTAGGGCTGGGGTGGGGGGTTAAATTTTTTAAAAGTGATGTTGGTTTTAATGTATTTTATTGTTTTATCGTGTTGTTAGCTGCCCCGAGATGCCATGGGCATGAGGGGGGTGGCATAAAAATGTCATGACATAAAATAAATAAATAAATAAATAAATACTCTACAGTGAAGACTGAGACAGAAATGGATTTTGCTTCTCTGCAATGACCTTGTTTTCCTTGAGTGCTCCTTTTAACCTGTGATGGTCTAGTGATCCAACTGACTCTCTAGCCAGCTTTCGACTTCTGACATACCTAAAATTATTATTGGATTTCATATCTTGAGCAAGTTGTTCCTCAAATTCCCTGATAGCCTGCTTTATTATAGTTTTACATTTAACTTGTCCATGTTTATGCCCCTTCCTATTTTCCTCATTCAGTTGTGTTTTCTATTTTTTTTAAAAAAGATGCCCCTAAGGTGCAAATAGTCTCCTTTTTAAAAACTAAACAAAACAATTATTTAGCCATGCTTTACACAAAGCATTCTTTTGATTTTCTTGTTACCTTTTTAATTTGTGCTATACATTTAACTGGGCCTCCAACTTGGTATTTTTAAATAGTTTCTGTGCCTCCTGCAGACCTTCCATCCTGTTGACTTTCCCTTTTAGTCTCGTAACTTCCTTCAGTATTTTTGTGTAGTTCATCTTTTTAAAGTAGATTTATTTGACCTTTTCCCTCCTACAAATATGTTGCAGTTAGAGTATGGTCACTATTGCCTAATGGCTCTATTGCTGACAAGGGTTTAGAAACACTGTGGCTAAAATCCTCGATCACTGAAGTCAATTACTAAACTCCCATCAGCTTGAATGGTGGAAGATTGCACCCTCCATTTATGTTCAAAAATTTGTGCAAAGTGATTGTGTGAAGCACAAAATGTTTTATATGTCAGTTGAAAGTGGTGAGCTTTCATCATCATATTGTTGCTGTTCTTGGCTCATACAGAGAATGTTTTTACATGAGATGCCACCCCACATGGTCATCCAGAAGCCGCAGAGCCCATTGCCCGTCTGAAGGTGGAGTGAGGGGATGCGTGCTCCCATGAACCACAAAGCACCCACTCATGGCCACGCATGGAGCACTGCCAGGAAATCCAGAGTGCTCCGTGAGGGACAAGCCAAATAGCTCCATGGTAATGGGCAGCCATGGAGTTCCTGCCCATATGAACTGGGGTGGCTAGTCACGCCAGCAGACCAATCCAACATACACAGGCACTGTGCGTGGGGAACATGGCCTTTGCAAGTCGCAGAACTGGCCGGGAGTGCTGGGGATGGGAACCCGAGTTCCCCAACACTCACACCAATGACATGTCAATAGCAAATGCCAGCCTGGCACGCTTCCCCCTCTCCTACGGTTTGCGACAGAGGAAGTGTGTGTTGGCTTGCCTCCGTGGCTGGGGTAGCCACACTGGGAGCAAGCTGTCTGAATCCCTCCCCACGCACTAGACCTGAGTGGTGCTCAACAGCAGAACCATTCAGTGGCCATAGAACCCTCTCCTCACCCCCTCCATTGC
>QEPC01008108.1:3948398-3965161 GCA_003113815.1 Sphenodon punctatus | reverse complement strand
CCAAGCAAAGCCTTTTACAGAACAACCATAACTGAAAAAGCATGGAAATTGAAACTTAAGGCTCAAAACACAACCCCTTTCCCTACCCATTTCCTTACAAAATTTCCAAGCCAAGTCTTTACAGGGAAAACCATAACCCCAAAAGCATGTAAATTGAAGTTAAAGGCTCAAACCACAACCCCCTTCCTCTCTCCCTACCCTACATCTTTCCTCTTTAGCCCAAGCCGCTAACTCACAAAGCACTGTGACCTTGACTTAACTAGTGCAACTTGTTTGGTGTTACATCGTGTTCACGATACCAGATGATGCACTTACTGTTTCATTCAATGGTGCTTTTAATGATTTGTGTGGATGTATTTCATAATACCAGAAGATGGATTAAGTGCATGACTTTTCATTCTAAATGTTGCTGTCTCACTTTGATGTCAATTGTTCTGAAGATGTCACTCTATTTGGAGTTATAAGTTGTTTTGCAAAGTTGTTCCTTGTTTAAAAGGGGCTTTTTGAAAATGTAATATGACCTATTCTCAATCTTAACGTACTATTTGATGGAGAAATTGTGGTGGTTAGATCTGCTTTATCTTTCAGGACTAAGATTAAGTCCAGCCTTATTCTTACAGGCCTTTTCTAACAAAGAAGTCAAATAAGAAAAGACAAAACATACTTTCTTTCAAGCAAGAAATGTCAAATGTTTTCTTTTGCACTCATTTATTTTATCCAATACTTCTAACCCGCCCCCTCCTGCCACATGGCAGCTCGGGGCGGTGTACAAAAAAACAACAAAGTAATAAAACAGTATAAATAATTAAAATTCAGTAACAAAATTCAATGACTGCTTTTTATCTTACCAAGACATCTCATGTGGGGTTCCGCAGGGTTCTGTCTTGTCCCCTCTCTTGTTCAACGTGTATATGCAGCTGCTTGGTGAGGTGGCTCGACGGTTCAGGGTGAGGTGTCATCAGTATGCAGATGACACCCAACTGTACTTCTCATTTTCTACCGACCCAGGCCCGGCTGTCTCGGTGCGTACCCAGGGTTTGGCAGCTGTTGGGGACTGGATGAGGGCTAATCGACTGCAACTGAATCCTGACAAGACGGAGGTGATGTTAGTGGGTAAGTCGGTGGAGATGATGGCTCCCTCGATTGACGGGATCTGTCCTCCGCTGACCTCCCAGTTACAGAACCTGGGGGTGCTCCTCGATGCGCCGCTCCGCCTGGATCTCCAGGTGGAGGCTGTGGTGAGGAGTGTCTTCCGCCAGTTACATCTGGTGTGGCGACTTCGGCCGCTGGCTTCGGTTCCTGACCTGGCCACGATCATCCATGCTTTTATTACCTCTCGATTAGACTACTGTAACACGTTTTACATGGGGCTACCTATGGTGATGGCTCAGAAGTTGCAGCTAGTGCAGAATGCGGCGGCCCGGCTCTTGGTGGAACTGGGCCGCTGAGAGCACATTACACCAGTGCTCCGATCTCTGCACTGGCTGCCAATAGTCTTCTGGGCTTGATTCAAAGTGTTGGTTTTGACCTATAAAGCCTTACACGGCCTGGGCCCTGACTACTTGCGAGATCGCCTCACTTCCCGGGTTCTAGACCGGCCCCTGTGGTCGGCCGGGGTGCCATGTTGGAGGTCCCCCGGGTTTCTTGGGGTGCTCTCGGTGGCCGCACCGCGCCTCTGGAATTCCCTCCTGGTGGGGACCCATTTGGCCCCTGACCTCCCAGCCTTTCATAGGAACTGTAACACCTGGCTGTTCAGTCAGGCGTTTGGCGAGGGAGAGGGGTAATGGAGTGGTAGGGGGTGGGGAGGGTGGTTTTTCTCTTTCGTATTGTTATTATTGTGCTTATGGAAGGATGATGTTTTAATGTGTTATAATATTATTGTTTTTATTGAGGTTGTTAGCCACTCCAAGCTGCCTGTGGCAGGAGGTGGCAGTGTATACATTCTTAAAATAAAATAAATAAATTAAAATGCACAGTTATAGGGTCCTAACTAAAAGCCAACCAACCCCCCAAAGAAAACAAAACACAAAACCACCACTACCCGTCTCCCTCACCAAATGCCTGGTGGAACAGCCAACTCTTACAGGATTTACAAAAGGAGGGGAAATGCGGAGAAAGGTGGATCTCCAAAAGGAAGGAGTTCCACAGTTGGGGTGTGTGGGGGGAGGGGCCGCTGAGAACACCCTCTCGGAGGTCGCCACCTGGAAGACTCGGCGAACCGAGCTGCAGTCTCCGGGACGTCACCAAAGGTAGCCACACATAGAGTGTGTTGCAGTAGTCTAATCTCGAGGTGATTAAATGCATGAATGACGATGGCCAGGTGGGAGCCAGAAATATATGGCCGAAGACGACAGACCAGATGTAATTTACAAAAAGCGCTCCTTGCCACAGTCACCACCTGGGCATCCAGATGGAGCTGTGCATCGAGGAGCACTCCCAGGCTCTGAACCTGGGAGACCAAAGAGGGACATACTCCATCAACGATGGGGGCCTCCACTCCTTCGCCCTTCCCCACCAGCATCACCTCGGTAGTTAAGGCAAGGTCACAGTGCTTTGTGAGTTAGCAGCTCGGGCTAAAGGGGAAAGGGGTTGCATTTTGAAGCCTTAAACTTCAATTTCCATGCTTTTTTGGGTTATGGTTGTTTCTGTAAAAGGCTTTGTTTGGAATTTTGTGTCCCCTCCTGCCCCCCCAAAAGGTTTTGTTGGAAAATCTTATTCAAGCCTTGACTATTTTCTTCAACCTGAGGTTTCTGGCTGTTATCAAATTATTTCTGTAGTTGGGTACTTTGTTTTGGTTACTCTGTTTTTTTCCTGTTATTTTGGTCATTTCGATTCGTTTATGCAACCATATATCCAACCAAAATGAATGAAATACCCAGAAAAAAGCAACCCATAAAATTGAACTGAATATCTGAAAGAAAAATCATGTTTTGTACCCACTTGGTTGGACCCAATTCAAAGCAGGCAAATTTGTCCAATAGTATAAATGGACAAAAAATTAGGCAGTTATTGGTTTCACCTCTACTATATCAAGTATATCACAGCACACATAGTTGCACCGGTCTAACTAAAACTGATTCAGTTAAACTGGTGCAACACTCTTAACTTAAACCCAATTTTGCCAATTTAGTTTAGTGAGGCTTAAGTCAACATAAGAGTGTTCAAACAATCCTTTGCTCCCATTTCACAAAATTAATGTTAAACACTACTTTGGGGAATGCAAGTCAAAATTAATAATAGCAACACTGACTACTGCACTATGGGGAAGAAATAAAACGGACAAAAGGCAGAGAATAGAGAGAATAGTGAAGACGATAATACAGCTGAAGTAGAATTCTCCACAGAGTAAAGCAAACAGTACTTTTGACCAAGACAGATATCCTCAGAGATGGGAGTAATTGCCTTGATATTTGATTTATGAAATGTGAAGTCAGGGAGCAAAAAGGAAAGACCAACACTAAAAATGAAATTAAATGGTTCTAATCTCTCCCAAGAATAACTCTTCTGGTATTCTGCCTACGTTGCTGAAGGCTCTTATGCTCAGTCACTCTCTCCCACTTCTTCTTAACCCTGACAAAAGCTTAGAACAATTTGGGTGACATGAGTGAAAGTGCATGCAGTCCGAGAATCTAAAGAATCCATCCTGTCAAACATGCAGTAGACATAACTGCCTAAAGCATACTTTGTTCTTAAAGCCTTTTGTGAATGAGGGCTTAGAAGAAAGAATAGACAAGTTTATCTCTAATTGATTTAGTACTGACTAGGGTTTTATAAGAAGAAGAGTTTGAGGCAGAGGGAGGGTGCAAAAAACAATACGTCACCAAAACGAATGGACCCTAAAAGTTGCTGCAGGGGTAGGCCCAAAAGGAGTGGGGTAAATCCCAGAAGGGTGTAGCCTCCGTGGAGTAGGCTGGTTGTTGTCAAGGAGTCCTGCACTAACAAAAGCCAAGGCACTGTAAGCACCTGCAGGACAGGGTAGGGCAACAGTAGAGCAAGAGATCTAAAGAAAGGGGCTTGCCTGAGAAGTCAGAAAAAGAGGCTAGGAGCTTCAGGAGTGGCTAAATCAGGAGTGACTAAACTGCAGATCTGATACTGCAGTTATCAGATCTGTAGTATCTGATAACTGCAGTAATATTAAGGTCAAGACCTTAATATTACTGCAGTTATCAGATACTACAGATCATGCATTGCAACCTTAACTCTGCCTCCTAATGCAACTGTTGCTTCTAGCAAACTAGCCAGCAAGGTGCGACCCTCCCTGCCCCCCAACCTCACTGTCACCAGCTGCAGTGTTGCCCCCAATCTGCAGAGGAAGAGGATTTAGGCTGAAAGACCTAGGCAAAGTGCGGGTGCATGGAGCTCAACATATAAGGAAGGACAATATGGATGAATGGTTATGCGTCATCCCCAAGAGACTTGAAATCTGGTGTTCTCCAAAGCTCAGTTCTTTCATCCATGTTGCTCTGGGGTCAGCCTGGATGCGGGCGCTCTTGGCGCTGTTCGTCGAATCAGCAGCTTTTTCTGCTTCCCGCCACCGCTTGAATCCATCTCCCCCACAGTCCACCTCCCCCACTGCGCCGCATCCAGGCCGACCCGGGCAGCAGCCCGGCCCCAGCAAAGCAGCTTCTGCCAGCTCCACCCACCGGCACAGGCCAAAGCTTCCATGGGCTGCACACAATGTAGAGACCTGTTTGAAAGCGGGCCTCAAAAAATATATCGGCATGCCGCACGCGGCCATATGCTGTGCAGCCCTGATCTACATGGATATGGTACCAGCATCCATGAACTCAGCAGACAATGCACCACATGTTTTGAACAGCTTAAAGACCTGGGTGGTTGCATCGGTCATGTGTTCTCATAGGACTGGCCAGTATTGGCTGCTATTGGTTGAAAAAGCTTTTCAAAGCTTATGTTGAGTGTGTGCGTCTCTGTGTGTGTGTTCCTGCACCAACACTGCTAATTCAGGTGACTATTTAACTGTATAGACATATCTGTCAAAAGCCCATCAGTGCAAAAGCCAGCTCCATCTATAAATGTTATACATGTTAGCACCATGGAGACATGGAATTTTTAATTGGAGTGGGGTGGGGGTGGGACTGCACGGCACAAAATGGGCAGGTGGGGGGGATCTGCAAGGCAGCAAATGTTACTGTTTGTAATTATGTGGGAGCAGAGCTGCCCACTGGTTAAAAGCTATTCATATTTTCTTATTCTTTGAAATTAACAAATTTTGCTTGCTTGCAACAAGCATGAGGGATCATAGCGCCACAGAAAGATATTGCTGTGGGCTGTTTGCCCAATGGCTCCAGTTTTTATCTGTGGCTGCAAAGGGTGCGGGACCCAGAGAAGTTGGGGGTGATGGATATCCTGGCCTTTGCTGACATTTGAGTGAGACATGATGTCCAGAGAGAACCATCAGACCCATCTTCCGAAGCATCCTATGCACTCATGGGGTGGCATGTGCGCACAATGGGGTTCTAAGTATTTATGATGGAGTGCAGACACCTCGCAACCCTACTGCAGTTCCAAGTTCAGCAGAATGGAAGAGTGGGGCCCCTGGATGATATGAGAGATATGTGCTTTTCTCCTTCACTCCGACCAGTCTCTTGGTGAGTACAGCTCTGCAAAAGGCATCAGGAATTGAAGCCATGTCTGGGATGCGCTCAAGAATGTGACTTTTCTGGCTCGGCACGCTATTGGCAGCCAATGCAGAGTCCAGAGCACTGGTGTTATATGCTCCCGACAACCCGTCCCCGTCAGGCCGCCGCATTCTGCGCTAGCTGCAGCCTCCGGACCAGGAACAAGGGTAGGCCCACATAAAGCGTGTTACAGTAGTCCAGCCTCGAGGTGACAAAGGTATGAATGAGGAAGGTCAGGTCCGGCCCGGGGGCGTATGGACACAGTCTGCACACTAGATACAACTGGTGCACGGC
Source organism: Sphenodon punctatus (assembly GCA_003113815.1). Classification (NCBI taxonomy): domain Eukaryota; kingdom Metazoa; phylum Chordata; class Lepidosauria; order Sphenodontia; family Sphenodontidae; genus Sphenodon; species Sphenodon punctatus. The sequence continues at coordinate 3,959,228 of QEPC01008108.1, read as the reverse complement.
AGCCTTCGCCACCACCTCCACCTGTCGATCCAGGTGGAGATCCGAGTCCAATATCACCCCCAGACTCCGAACCTGCTGAGCTATAGGAGGGCAAACCCCCCCAATCAGGGGGGCCGACACCTCCCTCGCTCTCCCCACCACCATCACCTCTGTCTTATCGGGGTTGAGCTTCCATCTGCTTTGCCGCATCCACTCCGCCATGGCCTCCAGATACTGGAATAGCAACAAGACAGCAGGGTCTGGGTCAGCTGAAAAAGAGAGGTACAGCTGAGTATCATCAGCATATTGTGACATCGCACCCCGAACCTTCTCACGACCTCCCCCAAGGGCTGCATATATACATTAAATAATAATGGAGACAGGATGGAACCCTGCGGAACGCTGCAGGACAAGGCGCGGGGGAAAGATGTTTCAGCTCCCAAACCACCCGCTGGCTTCTCCCCGAGAGGAATGAGTGGAACCATTCAAGAACAGTCTCGTCCAGACCACCCCCGCAGGTCACACAGCCATCTCAACAGCAGCCCATGGTCCAGCGGCCGAGAGATCTAGCAGAATAAAAGATGCAGAACATGCTGCATACATCTCCCAGTGGAGGTTGTTGACCAAGGCCACCAACGCTGTCTCAGTGCCATAGCCAGGACGGAATCCCGATTGAAAAGGGTCTAGGAAACCGATGCTATCTAGATGCGCCTGGAGCTGGATCACGACCGCCCGCTCAAGGTTAGAGACAGGTCGGTAGCTGGCGAGTGCGTCCACATCCAATGATGGTTTTTTCAGCAGGGGGCACACCACAGCCTCCTTGAGGCTAGGCGACAACCTCCCCTGCTGCAGGGACGCATTAACCACTCTCGCCAGCACCATTCCCAACGTCTCCCTGGAGGCTTTCACCAGCCAGGATGGGCAAGGATCAAGTTCACAACTGGTGGCTCTCAGACCCCAGGACATCCACCGCATCGGCTGGCGTCACTTCCTGAAACTCCCCCCACAAAGTTGGATCAGATGGGGCCTCCGTCACCTCATGTTCTTCATCTACTGCCCCCAACCCAGTGTCAAAGTCGCTCTGAATCCAAGCGATCTTGTCTGCAAAGTAGGTGACAAACTCCTCACAGCGGGCCTGGGACAAGTCCCCATCCAGGCGGAGGGAGGCCGGACTGACCAGCCGAAACATCTCCACCGGGAACATCTCCACCTGAAACATCTCCACCGGGCGTGACTTTACAGACGCTATGAGGGCAGCAAAGAACTCCTTCTTTGCTGTCCTCACAGCCTCAACATAGGACTGCAAATGGGCCCTATGGAGAAGTCGGTCGGAGTCAGAGCGGGTCCAACGCCAGCGTCGCTGTAGCCTCCTGCCTACTTGTTTCATACACCGCAGCCCCTCAGTAAACCAAGGATCCCTGCAGTGACGAGACAGAGGCAGGGGGCGTCTCGGAGCCACCCTGTCAATGGCCTCCCCCAGCAAGCTGTTTCAATGCTGGACCAGTTCATCGACAGAGTGACTGTCCAGGTTCAAGATTAATTCCCTCAGGATCTCTTGGAACCACTGGGGTTCCATCAGCCTCCGAGGGCGGACCAATCTAACTGGTCCCATCCCCTTCTGGAGGTGATGCACTGAGAGGCTGGCCTGAAGGAGATAATGGTCCGTCCATGACAAGGGCATAGCCCTAACCTCCCCCACAACTGGACCACCCGCTTCAAGGCCAGAACTGAAGATCAGGTCGAGTGCATGCCCCCCCACGTGGGTCGGGCAGTTGACCACTTGGGACAAATCCATGGTTGCCATGACGGCCATGAATTCTCACTCCATTCCTACAAGGCCGGCATCAGCATGGACACTGAAGTCCCCCAGGACCAAAGTCCTGGAGGAGTTCAGCGCCACCTCCGATGCCAACTCTGCTAGAGTGCTCTGCTAGGCTGCTCCTCCCCCACCGTCCACCCAATCCCGGCCCCCTAAACCCAGCTGTTCACCCAAAGGCCCCTCCCCCCCTTCATCCCCCCTACCACTCCCACCCCCAAACCACCCATTATTCCATTATGCAAAAATCCAAACCCTACAACAGGTAATGCAACCTGTCTCAGCTGATGAATATGTCTCAGCTGATCTGGAGATGGTGGTGTAGCTTCCAATTTTTCTTGGGTGATGGATGGATTCGAAGCGGTGCAGCTCCCGCAGAAAGCAGTTACTCTCGGTGGAGTGGAGGCTGTAGATGAAATTGCAGGCTCGCTACACTGTTCAGCACTTCCATCAGCTCCTTCTTGGGGTGAGTGCCCAGCACTCTTGGGCGACCAAGAGAAGGCAGCCCCATCGAGGACAGGGAGGATGAACAATGGAAGCAGCAGCACCTCTGTCCCTCCGCAGAAGGTCTTCAGGTGGCAGCGGCAGCAGTTGTGCGGGGGCACCAGACAAGGGAAGGGGGCAGCGGGACACCCCAGCTGCCCCACCAGCAGCGCTGCCTGGCTCAGCCATGCCGACATGAAGGAGAGACGACGGGAGCAACACTAAGGAGTCCCGTTCTGTGGAGGGCCGCCGGCGGACATCATCCACTTGACCCCGCCACGCTTGACAGAGTATGGGGTCCAGGAAATAGAAACGGCTAGCAGGGTGGGGCAAGGGGGATGCTCTTCTCATGGGCTCCTGGCGGGGAAGGGCAAGGAATCTCTCCTCCTTAGCTGGTTCTTGCTGCCAACCGGGTTAGTCACAGCTCCGTCCCCACGCTGCCCCAAGGAGGTTCCTCTCAGGAGTGGAATTAGCACCATCTTACTCCTCTGGTCCCCCACCCCGCGCTTCAGTGAGAAACCCCCATCGCTCGAGACCCACCGGGCTCGGCAACAAGGAGCTGATTCCAGTGGCAGTTGAAAGAGGCGGCTTCTCCCCCCCCCACCCCCCCACACACAGTCACCTTTCACACATGCACCGACAGTCACACACACACACACATTCACAGTCACTTCTTTCTCTCATGCACAGATACATACTCTCACTCAGACACTCACCTGGCATTGGGAAGGAACGGTCCAGCTGTCTGTACCTCCACCACTCAATTGTACTTCAAAGGCCCCACACTGCTCCTACACGTGCTCATGCTTGGACTAGGCAGCCATTTTCCTAGTCTAGCATGCTGGGAAGTGTAGTCTCAGCATGCTAGACTAGAAAGAAAGTCTAAGGTAAAAGGCGCCACAGCGGCCTGGGCTGCACGGATTCCCCGCCCCACAGCTCTCTGCGCAGTATAAGCAAGCAAGGAGGCAAGCGAACGAACAGGCAGGCGGTATCAGTTCCTCACCCGCCTCCCCTTCTGGTACCACAGTGCCCGGTGGACTAGCTAGTGGTAAAGGCATTGTATATTCAACACTTGAATGGATCACACTGGCATGGCGTCTACCCCTGCTCCAACTTACAAGACCACCTCCCACCGATATCTACACTGCACCAAAGTTCACCCCAGGGGCCGCTGCCCCTGAAATTCACCCATGCAGCCCAGCTCATTTCAGCAAGACAAGGAAGGAAACTCATAGCAACCTCAGCCACACCAGAGATGTTTTTACGTTAGCAGATGAAATGAGCATGCACAACTTAAGGATTTCTCCCATTCATTTTAGCATGCTGGGGTTTTTTTTCTAACTTCTTATTTACAGGACCATTACATCCCCAAATTCACCAGCAAATACCTGAAAATACAATTTAATGTTATTATTGTTGATTAATTATTAATTATTATTATTAGCAGCAGCACTTGTATAGCGCCAGCTGTGTACCTGGCACTTTACAGAACAATGGGATGGACACAGTCCCTGCCTATGGCTTACAATCTAAAAAATGTTCAATTCCATTCAGTTTTACTAAAGGCCTGCAATAAGTAAATAAATCGCCTGCAACAATTTTTGGTCACAAACCGGAAGTGCAGTAAAAAAAATAGTCCCATGTTAGAGATAGGCAGAGATTTCATAGAAACTGCATTTCGCCTTAAGAAATAGAGGCACGATTGCGCCTCTATAATCAAGACCTTACAGGTTTTAAATACATAGTAAAACAAAACTGACCGATATAAAACTAGATCCCTCATGGGGCTTCAGCCAATCTCTAACTGTTAGGGACTAACAGGGGACATCCCTGTGGGGCAGACTATCCCCATCTGCATAACATGAGGGTCCTGCACTTCCTCAAGCCTGGACCATCTGTTGAGGAAAATGTCAGAGACGGGAAATTGTCAGAGACAAGAAACCAGCCTAGGAAGAACTTCCTATGTCCCTAGAAGAGGCAGAAAACCACAACAGAGAATCCCCATTTCCTTTATTCCTACTTCAGGGTAACAGAGTATCACACTAAGGGTAACAGTATATCACACAAAGCTGTTCCAGCCTTTCCAATGACACAGGAAAGCTGCCTTCTATTTATAACATGAAAGGAAATAAAAGGAACATTTTTATTTTTCAAACTACATGCAGGGTGAGTTAGACATGGGTGAAATCAATTTTTGTATATGACTACCAGATCATTCACTGCATATTATGGAGAAGGGAACCATACATTGCAACTGACTTGGCTTTTAATCTCCTCACTTAAAAAAGCACAAATTCAAAAAATGTGCTCATAAATGAAGTTAATGTGATAATTCGTTCAATAAACCAACAGCAAATTCCTAAAACTTCAGATTATGCGTGTGCTTATATATCTACATACATACCACTCACCATACATGTGCTCTCTATATATTCTCCACAAACATGCACAGACAAATATTTTAGGACAGAAACTCAACTTAACAGCTAAGAGCTAAAGTTCATGCCCTAAAGCTATCTCACATCTGTTACGGCAGGTGATAGCTGAACTAAAATGACTTTTTGTTCCAAACACCAATTAGGACTAAAAATAGGTGCTACCACAGGGTGCCTCTGCACTTCATATGCAAGACTAAGCCAGGATGGATTTGCAGTAACCATGGCATTTTACACACATTTAAAATGGGTCACTGGAAACAGGATGCATGGTTAATGTGTGTGCATGTTAAAGTTATTTATGGTAAACATGCAGTTATTAAAAATAATCAAGAAAAATACAGTGGCCGTGATCCCATGCCCCACAGATTACATACACGTGCACACAGTTTCCTCAGGACACAGTGTGCCTGCAATGCGGATCCATGCAATTTGCTCACGGCTGCGCACACGCACGTATGCAAATAATCCACGGGGCATGGGATTGAGCCCACTAGCAACAAACATGGGGTTTTTTTCAAAATTAAAAAAAAGATTACCAATAGTAGATGTCTTTGTTGTCCTGGAAAGCTTGTTATTTGCACCTGCCAGCTCAATATTAACATTACAGATAGGAAAGGTTCTGCTAGGTCATCACAGGACAGTTTCTCTATACCACCCACCTCAGTTGATCAAGGCTCTAATGCTACACCTTGCAGATGATTCTCTCTCTCTCTCTCTCTCTTTGTACATTGTAGAATGGCAAAATTATTTTCCGGAAAAACAGGTATGAATCGTCTATTTTCCCCTTTCCCTACAGAAGCAGAGGGAAGAGGAAAGCTAAATTGGTCACCATTTCATTTTGCATTCTGCTGAGAGAATGGGAACCCAATTCTCCACAAAAGGAACACTCTGTGCCTTTTGTGTACCTCAGAATGTACTGATGTGCCAGCGAAAGGTGCCAGAAGGATTTTGTTAAAGAGTCTTATTGCTGTTCCATGCCATTATTTTTTCCTGCATTCTCTTTCACAAGGCTTTACTAACCTTTCAACAAACTGGAAAAGATGGGGCAGGGGAAAAGGTGCTTAAAATAGCATCTACATTTAAAAACCTCTAGAAGTGTATTTCTCAGACCCAACCTTACCTCTTTTGTTCATCTTCTCGACTTCTCAGGACTCTCTGTTCTGACCTCGTTCCAGCATGAGTTAAGAATGGCTCTAAACACTAGAAAGGCAACAGAGCAGGAAGCAGCCCAATTGTAGCTTGGGCAGTTCAACTGCAGCTCTCTACCAGAGCCAGACCTGGGCCCTGCATTGCCTTAATGATTCTGTGTCTTACTTCATTGCACCCAAGTCTCAGTAGCTGAACTGCAGCTGCTTCTCAGACTCTAAGCAGCCACAACCACAGAGCACCAGCTCCAGTAAACAAGAGATGTCAGTTTATGCATGCAAGCACATGTGTCTTGTGACTCTCATCCATTGGAAGATTTTGGTACAAGGGTCTTGGGACTGAGAATTTTGACTAACCATGCCATAGAGGCAAGAAGTCTTCCAAGATTGCTGATGTTGCTCTTACCATTATATATTTCCCCCCCCCCCCACCCACCTTTAAATTCCTTTTGTTTCTGCCCAGCATTTATAGGGTTGCGTATAACTTGCTAGGGATGGTACTTTTGGTTTCAGTTTTAACCAGAACAAACCAAAAATGGCTGTTTTGGTTTAAAACCAAAGCACCTGAAAATCGGGCCCATTATAGCTCATTTTTTGGGTTTCATATTTTTCCCATTGAAGTCAACAGCTGCCCAGGTCGCCCTAGGCCCCCATTTTGAACATGTGCAAAACATACAACGGAGCTGTTTTACACGTTTGCTGCTGAGTATGGGAACTGCCAGCGCACTGCACCAATACGGCCTAGCTAGAGGCTCCCCATAGCAGCAGCATGTCAGCGGATCCTTACCCCCCAGAAACTCAGGCTAGTAAGAACATGCCAGTCACCCGGGTTGGGGTTGGGGGGGTGTTAGGAATGCAGATTCTCACCCCACCCTTCGAGGTGGTTAATGGGCCCTGGGGTATTTCCCATTGAAGTCAATGAGAAGAGATTTCCCATTGACTTAACATAAGAACATAAGTAGTGCCATACTGGGTCAGACCATGGCCATTCTCTTTCTCTTGGGGGTGGGGGGTGTTAGGACAATGAGTCTGAGCCAATTTTGGCTGACCTTGTTCCGGCCAGGTAGTCTGTGCAGCATCAGCCAAGAACAGAAGGGGTGGGGGGGTGTAGCCATCGCTTTTAGGGACAAGTTGCCAGTCAGGAGGTATTTGGTGCAAACTGAGTCTGGTATAGAGCGCCTCCACCTTGTCATTTGATTTGGTTGGGGATAGATTGGGGGTCCTGCTGATTTACCATGCACTCCACTGTGCAGCAGCATCCCTGACTCCTCTAGCTGACCTGGTATCGGAGATCGTCTTCAGGTCCCCCAGGTTTATAGTATTGGGGGATCTCAACATTTACACCGAGGCCAGGTTGTGTGGGGTGGAGGAGGAGTTCATGGCCTCCATGGCAATCGTGGGCCTGTCCCAGGTTGTTGTTGGCCCAGCACATGAGAGGGAGCATACTCTGGACCTGGTATTTTGCACTGACCTTGAGGCGGGGGGTCCTATGATTGGAGATGTTATGATGCCACCTCTGTCATGGTCAGATCATTACCTCTTGAAGGCCCTCATCCTGGTGTACTTATCCCCCCCGGAGGGGTCTGGGACCTATTAGGTTGGTCCACCCCCAGAGACTTATGGAACCAGGAGAATTCCAGAATGACCTGGGGGAGTTAGCCTCAGATCTCAATGGTCACTCAATCAATGCCCTCGCTGCCATGTGGAACGATCTTCTGGCAGAATCCATTGATTAAGTGGCTCCTATGCAGACACTTCCTGCGCTTTATTATCGCAGGTTCTCGTCGTTCACAAGGACCTGGGATGGCAGAAGCGTGACAGGAGGCAGTTAAGAGTGTCGGTGGCACCATTCTCGTGCTGAAGATGACCAATTGCGGCATAAATTATTTTGGAAGGATTATGTTGTGGCTGTGCAGGCAGCAAAAAAGGTTCTTTACTGCCATCATAGCATCAGCTAAATTCCATCCAGTGGAGCTTTTCCAGGCGGTGAGGGGTCTGGTCAGTCCAGCCTGTCTCCACCTGGAACTGGAGTCATACAGTGCCCACTGTGACATGTTTACGGCATATTTTGCAGATAAGACTACTCGCCTTCACCATGACTTCGACTCAGTTGTTTCTGAGGCAGTGACAGAGTCAGGGGTTGTGAATGTCCCCATCTTGTCATGCTTTGTGGGATCAGTTTCAGTTGATGTCGCTAGTTGATGCACGGGATGCGCTTGGGTCTGTCAGAGCCACTACATGTTAATTAGATCCTTTCCCGTCCTGACTGGTGAAGGCCAGCTAGGAGACATTGGGTTCGTTTCTGGCTGGGGGGATCAATGCCTCTCTGCAAGAGGGCAGGGTGCCCGACTACCTAACAGAGGCTGTTGTCTGGTCCCTGCTCAGGAAGCCATTGCTTGAAGTTGGTTCTCCCACCAGTTGTCGGCCTGTCTCTAATCTTCCCTTTTTAGGGAAAGAACTGAATGAGCGGTGGCTCGGCAGCTTTGGACACATCTAGATCACATCAGTTTCTTGGAACCTTCGCAATCTGGCTTTCATTCAGGTTGTGGCACCGAGACTGCGCTTGTGGCTTTGGTTAGTGACCTGCGGGCGGAGTTAGACAGGGGCAATTCAACCCTGCTGATTCTACTGGACCTTTGGCAGCTTTTGGCACAGTTAATCATGAGGTGTTTTTGACTCGCCTGCGGGATCTCGCTAGGGTGGACGGGACCATTCTTCAATGGTTCTGTTCCTTCCTAGCCAAAAGGTCTCAATGGGTGTTACTGGGGGACTATTCACCCCAGAGTTCTGAAGGAACTCAAATATGAAATCGCAGACCTACTGTTAGTAATTTTTAACATATCGCTAAAATCTGCCACTGTACCTGAGGACTGGAAGATGGCAAACGTAACCCCGATATTTAAAAAGGGATTCAGAGGTGATCCTGGAAACTACAAACCAGTAAGCTTGACGTCTGTGCCAGGAAAAATGGTGGAAACTATCATTAAGAACAGAATCGCTGGGCATGTTGATAAACATGGCTTAATGGGGAAGAGTCAACATGGATTTAGTAAAGGTAAGTCATGCCTCACTAATCTCTTGGAATTCTTTGAGAGTATAAATAAGCATGTGGACAAGGGAGACCGGGTAGATATAGTGTACCTGGATTTTCAGAAAGCATTTGATAAGGTCCCACATAAAAGACTCTTGAGAAAATTAAAAAGTCATGGGATAGGAGATAGTGTCTTACTATGGATCAGTAACTGGTTAAAGGATAGGAAGCAAAGAGTAGAACTGAATGGTCAGTTTTCACAATGGAGAAATGTAAAAGTGGTGTGCCTCAGGGATCTGTATTGGGACTGGTGCTGTTTAATGTATTAATTAATGATCTGGAAAAGGGCATTAAGAGTGAGGTGATCAAATCTGCAGATGACACCAAGTTATTCAAGGTAATTAAAACATAAGCAGCCTGTGAAGAACTGCAACAGGATCTTACAAGACTGGGTGCCTGGGCATCTAAAGGGAAGATGAGATTTAATGTGGACAAGTGTAAAATGATGCAGATAGGGAAAAATAACCCAAACTATGGGGTACACAATGCTGGGTACTAAGCCAGGAGTTACCCCTCAGGAAAAGGATCTGGGAGTGATTGTGGCCAATACACTGAAATCCTTAGCCCAGTGTGCAGCAGCTGGCAAAAAAGCAAACAGAATGTTAGGCATTATTCACAAAGGAATAGAGAATAAAACTGAGGCTGTCATAATGCCTCTATACAAATCTATGGTGCGACCACACCTGGAATATTGTGTGCAATGTATAACTCTTTGGGGGGTTTAAAACTGACAAGTGAAGGTGTATCATTTGTCACCAGGGTGGGGGCATAGGTATGGAGCAAGGAGGAGGGGAGGAGTTAATGCCACAACCCCCTGTGAGAGGAGGAGTACAGGCTTGGGGGGAGGGTGTGACTAATGCCATGACCCTCCTGTGCGATGGGGGGTACAGGCATGGGGGAACAGACTGTAAGGGAGTTAGGAATTCATTTGTATTTTTATCCTAATTGAAAGCCATCCTGCATCCTCTTTAGAAGGGCAGCATATAGATCCAAAGTAGTAGTCATAATAATAAGTAATTATCGTCATCATCTATAGGTGTCTACATACGCGTAATGTTTGCCAACATTCCAGTTGCCTAACTTGGGGGCAAGCATTACATTTGGTAACTCAAAACTGGGAGCTAGTCATGGATTGAACACACGTTTGCTGGAGTTTGTCAACCAGAACATAAACAGGGGACTCTTCAGACAACCCATGGAGCAGCCAAAAAGAAACAAGTTATTCACGGATGGGCCTAGGTTCAATTTGTGCTTGTCAATTTCACTTGAGGGGCTTTTGGACTTGTTAATTTTAGGGAGTCAAAGAACTGCTACTTATTTTTGTTGCGTTTTTTTTCAAAAATTACACTTCAATCCCTCTCCCCTTTCCTCCCAGCTTGTTTTTAGCAAGATTTTTTTGCTGACTCTACATACCATTTAGAATCACAGGGTTTGGAGAGACATCAAGGATCATCTAGTTCAACCTTTAGCTCCAAGGCAGGATGCCCTATACTTACAGCATCACAGAGAGATGCTCATGTCCAGCTGGTTCTTGAAAATAGTATTCACACACCAAAACTAACACATATGCAATAAGAGAATGATGCGCTAACGTAGGCAAAAAATCCAAATACTATTTTTAAAATGTTTTGACAAATATGCAATGAAATAGTGGCACACACTAATCCAACTTTCATATTCTGCATTATGTCCAATGTCTGGGTTCTTTCCAAGAACAGTGCCAACAGTGCAATGAAAAGCCTCAACACGTACATTTGTATGTGCAGGCAGATGCAAGGCTGGAGGTTCAGGGAGGAAGAAACAACAATAATTCCTAAAGGAAATTCATTCTTTTTTTTTTTAAATAAAAAGTAAAAATGCAAGAAAGTATATTTTCAA
>QEPC01008108.1:3940898-3943398 GCA_003113815.1 Sphenodon punctatus | reverse complement strand
AAACCTGGCTCCAGCAGAACAAGGAACTGAGGAGCATTCCTTAGATGTACCAGATTTCGACTGGGCCCCATAGGTGGCACTGTAGTACAGTCACCCAAACCCAACAAACTCTAACGAAACTACTCATGCCAGGTTTGTAGTGTTAGTGTAAGGGGGGAGGGAAAGCATTTAATGTTTCTAATCTTCATTCACTCTCACGCTAGAGTGGATCATTTCAGAGACTTCTCATCCTTCTCAACCCATCCTTGCTGACAAGCTATGGGTAGAGGTGGTAATAAGACCATGCCCAGCCCTGGCAGAAAGACGTGCTAGTGGGTATAGAAATGGACAGAACATAACATATTTTGGGTGCACCTAGCTGTCAAATGCTGCAATATCTTGTGAGAGGCTAGAAGCTGAGGCCACGCTTAGGAAGCAGATACAAGAATTCTTGCCTTTGAATACATCTGCAGTTTTCCTTTTTCTTCCCCCAAAAGTGTTCAGAATCATCGTCTAAATGTATCTTGGGTAAGTGTTCACATTTAAGAGGAACTGACATTTGAACAATCTCCCTCCAGTTTATCTATGTTCAGAAAGTAGCTAACTTTTTATCCTAAATTGAAAAACAAATCAGTCTATTAACTTTTTTCTTTTGGTCTGAGTGGCTTAAAGAGATTAAAAGAAATAGAGCCAGAGAAAAACTAAGCATCGTAATTTTCTCCTTTCAAGTTAATGGCGTATGCTTTTTATAAAGAAAAAACTTGCTATGAAGCCAATCACTAATACGCTATTTTAAAATTGCTTTTACAATAGCATAAAAGAAAACGATTAGCTCTATAAGGGCAGAATGTTAACTGTTAGTATTATGCATTCTTACCTTTGAATCCTTGGCATAGTAAAGGGTACGTCCCCGAAGTTTAAAATAACGTTTTTTCCACCTCTGAAAAGAACTGGTTTGCTTCAGCAGTAGTCCCTCCTTTATACTTGTCTGAAAACAAACAAATATTAAATTGCAGCATGCCAGTTAATACATCCAAATAATTAAATATAGTGGAACTGATGCTGACTGGTGGCAAGAGCGTAAGACTTAAACTGAGCGACCCGAGTTCTAATCCGGCCTCAGATGAGGACTCAGTGCGGGGCCTTCGGCAAGTCACATTTTGCACAGCATGCCAAGGAGTTGTTTGAAGGCCTGACTACTTTAGACCATTGAATCCAGATGGGCACTTTCATATGACCCCAACACCATAACTGGCCTTGACAGACAGGACTCATGCTAGCGTTTTAACTCATTTAACTGATGAGTTAAATGTACCTCATCCCTTTTTTATTTATTTATTTTTGGCACTTATTATCCCACACATCATCCTACCTCAGGTAGCTCATAGCAGCTTACAAAAGAATAAAAGCATATAAATAGAAATACAAAAATAAACAAGTCATAAAAACAATACAACATTACTTGCTGGAGCTAAGCCCCAACCCTTCTACTACACCCAAACCCCCTGTCACTACCCGTCTCCCCCAGCAAAAGCGTGGTGGAACAGCCAGGTCTTACATTGTCAACGGAAAGAGGGAAGACCCAGGGAGAGATGAATCTCAACCGGGAGGGAGTTCCTCAGGGTGGCTACCAAGAATGCCCTCCCCATGATTGCCACCCGCAAGGCCTCAAGGAGGGCGCTCCCGGCAGACCGCAGGGGCCAATCGAAGACACCCAGGGAGTGAGGCAGTTCCACAGGTAAGTGGGGCCCAGATCGAGTAGGGATTTATAGGTCAGTAGCAACACCTTGAATCAGGCCCAGAAGACTATAGGCAGCCAGTGCAATGAACAGAGAACCGGTGCTCCCAGCAACCCGTCCCCATAAGGGTTCCTTCACGACATTGGTCCATAGCATGCATGGAACAGTTTTGTTTTCATTTCCCTCAAATTTCCAAAATTTTCCTTGCCTGGCCTTGGGGGGTGGAATCAGTTTTTTTTCCTGAAAGTTTGCATGTTTTCCCCAGACCTCTCACATCACTATCTATACCTTGCACTTTGCTTTCCTTGCCATATATGGCCCCTTTCCTACAGCTAGCAGCCATTGTTGCCCATAGGCCCGCAAATGTTGGAGTACACTGGTTAACTTTTATATGTTCACCTCTTGATTGTCTTGGAAAATAGGATGTACAGGATAGGCAAGAAACCAATTGTCCCCGCACAGGAAATAAGCCACTTTTCAAATAAACACACAGACACATAGTTTTGGGTGAACTGGCCGCAACTGTTTATTAAATGACCAGCCAACGATAAACCTGTTAAAGAACAAAACCAATTATAACCCAATCACCCTAACAATGAGAACGGTGGATCCCTTACCCCCTTTCGTTCTTATTGCCAATTAGAATTCGTCAGAATTGTCCCTGAGCCAATCGATGAGACCCCTAATTTGGGTGAGTCCTAAGGGGAGTGAGGTACACCCTGACTGTTAGACCTGGCCATAATGACCCTCACTCCCCGCGTTCAGTACCATGTGTTGTTCCC
>QEPC01008108.1:3785685-3930252 GCA_003113815.1 Sphenodon punctatus | reverse complement strand
GCTAGAAGACCGGCCTGAAGGAGATAATGGTCCGTCCACGACAAGGGCACCGCTGTAACCTCCCCCACAACCGGACCCCCCGCCTCAAGGCCAGAGCCGAAGATCAGGTCGAGGGTATGTCCCCCCACGTGGGTCGGGCAGATAACTTCCTGGGACAAGTTCATAGTTGCCATGGCGGCCATGAACTCTCGCCATGAACTATACAGCCAGGCATATAGCAATCAAGAGTTATAGGCACCATGCCTAAAAAGAGGAAAGCACAGGGGGTAACAACAAGAGCACGAGCTGTGGCCAAACAAGCCAAATTAGTGGACTTTCTTCATAAGCCACAGCAAAGCCCCCAACAAGGTGCCCAGATGGCTCGTATTCACTCACCATCCCAGGGAATGTACTCATATGATATTTCCTTACTCATGGCAGAAGATGATTCCAAACTTCAGCAATTGAATTCAACACAGGAGCTACTAGAGTCAGCAGATGAGGCGCTACAACAACTGCCCTGCCCACGTAGCTCTCCCTTACCTAGTAATGATTCTCGCAAGGGGAGAGAATCTGAGATAGCTCTTCCCCCTTCAGATCAACAGCTGGGGAGGAACAATAACAATAATGATGCGCAGACATACTCGCATGGGGAATCTGGGTTTATGAAAGAACTTTTGGGTATCCAATGTCTTGTAGTGGGGGATATGGTTAAGAACTTGTATGCTCAACTAAACACTCTCTTTCACCAACTTGAGGGGTACGCCCAAAAACTGAATATAGCCACAGGTTTAATTAAGACCCTAGCACAAAGGGTTGAGAGTATTCCCCCTTATAGGGCAACTGAGAGTTGCTCAGTTGCTTCTCAGACCCATACTCAAGAAGAGGGATTATGTACTCCCTCTAGACAACAGGGTATCACGGGTACTCATGCATCAGCAGCAGATCCATTCCTTTATGTTGAGGTTCCAAATGCCATGACTTTTAAAATAGTTTCCTGCTACACCCGATACCCCCCTAAGTGGCAGTCCAAGGCCAAAATTTGTATGTTTATATCTCAAATCTCGGGTATACCAGTCTTGCCAGGGCAAATCAAGGAGGTCCAGTATTTGCCTGCTACCCCTTTTTTACAACAGGTGGTAGTCTAGGTCCCCAGAGCTGGTGATGGCTTTGACTACCCGTAAAAGATTATTTGAGGCCTGGGAGATCTTTCAGGGGAAAGTCTCAAGGAGTACAGTAGTTAATCCCCTTTGGGGAAAGCATTGTAATCCACACATTTGCAAGCAGAGTAGTGACAATCTGGCCCGGCAATATGCGGTGGAATCAGGAACGCAGTCTACCGAGAGCCAGAGTCCATCTGAAGAAGCCTTAGGCAGCTTAGCCCCTCAGGAATTGGGGGAGCTTAAACAACAACTGCCTTTACAGGCCCCCAAAGCAGGTAGAGCTTTGAGGAAGTCAACGGACGTGGCTGTTGGCGAATTGAGGGCCTTACCATCACCACTACCAGAGTCATTAGCTGTTCCTCAGAGGACCCCCATGAAGGAGTTGAGAGTAGCGGAGCCCCCTCTTAGTGCTTCGAAGTCAGAGGGGCAAGAGAGATACTGGGTCAAATTCCGGATGTCATAGCTCCATCAGTGGTGCAGGCTGTGGACCAGAGGACAGGGGGTAATAACGTTGCTGACAATCAGTCCCCCGTTATGACAATTGGTGCCCGACCTTAGGGAAGGACTACGTATATGCTCATGGAATACGGCAGGATGGGAGAGGCACCAAAATGATCCTGATTTCCTGACGTTTATAAAAGGACATCATATCATTCTAACCCAGGAAACTTGGTCCACTGAACCCCTGCATTTGGAGGGATTCAGGACCATTAGCATACCCGCAGTCAAATATCGTATAAGAGGTAGGGCCTGTGGTGGCCTGGGATGTTTTATTTCCTGGGAATTACCCCCACCTGAGATTATACCTATAAATTCTCAGCTGGCTTTAGGGTTTAAGCCTCAGGGTAACTTCGTTGAAAGCAAATTTAATTTTCTTGACAACTTACATCCCGCCATGCAACGCAGGGACATTTAGGAAAACCCACTGGGATAATTTAGGGGCTATAATTAGCCGGATTGTGACCAGATACCCTCAGGCTCATCTGATATTAGCTGGGGATTTCAATGCAAAGTTGGGGGTCGGAGATGAGATTATTAATGCCTCTCCCAATTTATCGATGGTCGATCCGTATGGCTTTCTAAGCACAAGAAGATCCAAAGATTCCCAAATCAACTCTTCTGGATTTAAATTGGTAAGGCTAATGGCTGTGTATAATTTATATATATTGAATGGGTCATGCTATAGAGACCCAATGGGTGAGTTCACGTACCTTGGATCCCAGGGCTCCAGTACAGTGGACTATATGCTGGTTTCCTGCACCACCCTGCCGTTTCTGACGGACTTCACGGTGGGACAGGGGTCAGCTAGTGATCATCTGCCTTTGCAGATGGTACTGGCGGTTCATCATACTTCCACAAGTGGAGTTCCTATTAACGAGTCAGGGGAGCTTAAACTAGATGTCTCAAAAGCCCCGCGGTGGGAGTCATCCCTGGAAACCTGCTTACATGTCTATATCAACCAACCTTTGGTTCAGCAGAGGGATCAGCTTCTCCTAGCAACCGATCCGGAAGAGATATTGAGTCCTTATAACCAGCTTAGCACAAATATAACCAAATGTATTCAATCCAGCATAGGAATTCCCCAGACATTTCATTCGAACAATGGTCCCAGGTGGTTTGACAAAGAATGTCGGCTGGCTCACGCCAAAATGAATCAGTCCTATAGACAATATAGGAAGAAGCAGAGCCAAGGACCCCCTACAGAGTATTTGGCAGTAAGGAGCGCCTATAAACAGCTCTTGAAAAATAAAAAGAGGCAATTTGGAGAACAGCAATGGGCGGCTCAAATGCAGGCTGCGGATAGTAAGAATCTGAGGCAATTTTGGTGTGTGATAAATAGTGCAACATCTAGGATAAGGAAGCCAGTTGGAAGTACGATACCATCCTCCATTTGGATGGAGTATTTTTGGGCTCTATTTGCAGGACAGTTGGGAAATGCAAGTTGCTCAGTTAGTAACGATTTACTAGATCTTTACCCATGGCCTCCAGTAAGTGAGTTGGAAATTGAAGAGGTGCTGGACTCCTTTCAGAACCATAGAACACCCGGAGCAGATCTCAAACATATTGAGATTATCAAAGAGCAAAATTTGGTGGCTCCCACTTCTAGCTCATTTGTTCACCGCAATCAACAATTCAGGTAAAATCCCAAAGCTATGGTCAAGAGCCATAGTTATACCCATTTACAAAAAAGGGTGTCAAGTAGATCCGGCAAATTATCGACCAATAAGCCTCCTTTGTGTTGCAGGGAAGATCTATGGTAAGACACTATTAGCAAGGTTCATGCGGTGGACCAAGCAGGAGAGTATAATACATCCTGAGCAGGCAGGTTTTCAGGGAGGAAGGTCCATAGTAGAACAATGTATATTACTTAATCATGTGGTTAATAAATACAGGACTAAAAACCACTCCTTTTTTGTGGCATTTCTAGATTTACAAGCCGCGTTCGACCGAACAGACAGGGAGATCTTGTGGGGGAAGCTAAAAGGATCAACAACTGATAAACGGCTCCTCCAGCTGCTCCAGGCTTTATACAGCGATTCATCCATGGTAGTAAGAGTAGATTCTCAGGGACATACCACAGAACCTGTAGAAATTCAGAGGGGTGTTAGACAGGGCTGTGTCTTGGCCCCAGCCCTTTTTAATTATTTCATCAATGATATCATCCCAGAAATGTGTAATACGGGATTTTTCCCACCAAAGATAGCAGACAGGTCTGTAGGGTGCCTTCTGTACGCCGATGATGTGGTGCTCATGTCCCAAACCCAAGTAGGTCTGCAAAGGCAGATGGTGGTGTTTGCAGAATTCTGCAACAACAATAAACTATCAATCAATTGTGTTAAATCCAAAGTTTTGGTTTTTACCAAAAGGAGGAAATTTTATAACTGGAGGATTGATGGACAACCTCTGCAGCAGGTGTCCTCCTACCGTTACTTGGGAATAGTGTTCCATAAGACAGGTAGGTGGAGGGAGCATGTAATGGGGGCTATAGAAGCAGTTAGGGGCCCAATGCTCACACTTGCCTCCTTCTTTACAAGGCAGGGCAGGGACTCAATCTCCTCGGCCCTGCAGGTATTCAACAGTAGGATAAGGGGACAACTGCAGTATGGGGCAGAACTGTGGGCCCTTTCAGAGGGTCATAGATTAGATGCCATACAGGCCAAGTATTTATCGATCTTACTTGGTACCCCATATGCAATTGTCAGATTAGAACTGGGGCAGACAAGATGGTCCTGCAAAGCCCTGGGAGCCGCCTTGAAGTGCTGGTGGAAGAGTTCTTTTGGTTCCTCCTCGGAACTGATTCAGGAAATGATGAAGAATCCATGGGTAAACCCCTGGATGATGGAGATCAACTTATACTTGACCTCCATAGGGTTGTCTGCAGACTATTTGCGCCATAAAACTGTAGGATCTATACACAATGAGATCATGCTAAGAGTTAGAGATATTGATAGATAAAGGGAGATAGGAACTGTCAGCGATTGCCAACATATGAGCGCATATCGGGGGTGGATGCCTGAACAAGGCCAGATCCCTGATTACTTGGGCTCCCCAATTAACATCAGGGCTAAGCGATTGATCTTTAGAGCCAGGGTAAATTCTTTACCTTCAAAGATTTTGGACGGGAGAATCCAAGGAATTCCATTTCTGGACAGGCTATGTCCTTCTGACGGTTTGACAGTAGAGACGGTGGCTCATGTTTTCTTCTCGTGCCATTTATATGATAGCATAAGGGAGGAATATCTCCTTGCTTTCATTCAAGATAACCGGGATATATCAGAAGAACATCTTTTAACACTGTTGTTATCCAGTAAGTCTCCCCGGATTATCAGGAGTACGGCATCTTTTATAACCCAGGCAATACAACAGAGACAAAATTTTCTGAATTTTAAAACATCTTCAGGAATACCTTAAACTTGATCCTTTTGGATCATTTCGCCATCTAAAAGGACAGGGTTGGGTCAGATACGGCATCTAGCCCAAGGTCTAGCTGTTGGGTGGGGGAGCTTGGATTGGTGGTTGCGTACTGGATGGGCAAAGAATCTTTAAGATTTTTTCTCTATGAATGTGCCTAAGCGATTTCTATTATCTCTATGGATTGCTTTTGGGCACCACTTTATGACAAACTTTCATTCTGAATACTTAGGGATTAGGGTCCCCACTAGGGTAACCCAAGGCCATTTTAGGTCTGTAAAGTACAGCCTTGAGCACCGGGAGTGCCGCCACCTGTCTGATCTACTGGTGGGTAACTGCACAACTGATGGACTGGTGATTATGCTGAAATTGTTCTACACAAAGATATTCAGTAAGTAGAAGAGGACAACAAACACCACTAGCTAACGTAGAACTTAAGCTATGCTGATACAACCCACTTAAACGGTGAGGCACTAGAACGGATGGTGCCAGGTTAGGGCCTACTCGGTTTCCAAATTTTGTAAAGGACAAGGCCATCAACTGGGGCGGGGGGGGGGGGAGAGCCCCCCGACCCCGGGTTGGGAAGGGGGGGGGGGGGGGGGGGGGGAGAGGGAGTTTAGTATGGACAATAGTGTTCCAGCTTTTGGTCAGACATCATGGTTAAGTCAACATAGGGGGTCAACTGCTGCTCATGCAAACCCTCTGGGGGGTTAGGTATCAGATTGAACGCGGGTATGGTAGGGTCCAATGCTGTTGCCCAAATCCCACGAAGGGTAGGGTCTCCAATTGTGGGGGGGCTGTATGTATAGCTAAACTACCATCCCTTTAGGAACATCGTCCCAAGGTAGTACTGTGTGGTAAACCCCTTGGGGTGTTAAGCTAAAGCTGGTGTTCTCTAACAGGTCAAAGAGGGGTAATACCAAGGCTCTCAGAGAAAGGCCCAGTAACATCGGGCGAGTTTATTTCCTGCAAGTTCTCTTAGTTCTGTAACCTTACAACTGTATAATTGATGACAACCCACCCTGGAGGATAGATGTAGTATAGTAGGAATACTATGGTTATTAGGCAATTGGGAAGGGCATGGTTAAAATGCAACATGAATTTAAAAAAATTATCTTCCCTAGTGTGATTAATGATATTTTGCAATATTGTTTTTCAGTTTTATTGTATTTTATCTGTTGTAAATTTTGTTACGGCTTATGGCTAAACAAATAAAAATCTATCTATCTAAAACAGAGGAATAATTATTTTACTTTTAAAGCTCAAATGAATTCTCTACAAACAAATTTGTGCTATAGTCAGAGAAAGATACACGTTATTGATTGGAATGTCCCATGATGTCCACAAGTCAGTGTGCTGACGTTTTTGCCTCCCCCAGTCTCGGGATTGTATTGATTCTGCCCTGCTGGAGGGGATGCCTCAGTTGGAGCCCCGCCTGCCCCGACTTCCAGACCTACTGTCTCGGGGCACCGTTGATTACTCGGGACGGAGGGACCCCGAGCTTGACCCAGGAGGAACCTCGCAACTGCTTGCCTCGCTGCGAACCCACCTGTCCAGGCAGAGGGATCAGCTGTGTGAGGGGAGGAGCCACACCGCCAAGAGCCTAAAGACAGCACGCCGCCCGGCTGAGTGGAGCTCCGCCTGCCCCGACTTCCAGACCTACTGTCCCGGGGCACCGTTGATTACTCGGGAGGGAGGGACCCCGAGCTTGACCCAGGAGGAACCCCGCAACTGCTTGCCTCGCCGCAAACCCACCTGTCCAGTCAGAGGGATCAGCTGTGCAAGGGGAGGAGCCACGCCACCAAGAGCCTAAAGACAGCGTGCCGCCCGGCGGCGCCAGAGGCACACACCTGGACAGCGCGCCTAAGGACTGTGCACGCAAGGGCGCGCCCTTGTGCGCGCAGCCTTATGCGCTGGCCGGGCGAGGGCACCCGACATCCTGGTGGACCTCGCTGATTTGCAAGGTGCTGATGTTTTGGGAATAGGGGTGGGAAATGTTTGCCTTTACTACTAATTCATTTGCCCTAAAGATTACTTTTAGATGAACACAATGCCTACGAAGGGAAAGAAAGTAGGGGTGATAACTAGGAATCGGGCTAGGCAACAACAGTTACCCGAATGTTTTGCCTCGGCAACTGTATCCCCCAAGTGCAAGCGAGAGGGGCCCTTGCGAGAATCCCGGTGTGTTTCTCGAAATGACCCTGATATAGGACAAGCTTCCTTGGCTCCTGGCTTGGGTATTCCACCTCCCCCATTGTTGGGTTCTGGGAGTGTGGGGGGTGGGATGTCCGGTGACGGTTCTGGGCCATCAATTTTACCTAGGCCAGCCTTTCCAGACCCTTCGCTGCTTGAGTGTGCTCTGGCCTTTAAACAAGAGGGAGAGAATTGGCTAGCCATGGCCGCCAAAGCCCGGGGGCATGTGGTGGTCGCTCCGGGTTCTCGGGCCCCTCCCCTAGGAAATAGAATCTGTCCCTCTCATGAGTCAACAGAAGAGCCCGAGCCACAGTTCCCAGCTATCTTGGGTGTGGACGGGGATAGTGCCTACCTGAATCTCCGTCCAGTTGGATAGAGGGAGCTGGCTCCAGAGTTGCTGTGTGCCCATTCGGAGTCTTCACCCTCTCCTTTGGATCAGGGTGGGGAGTCTCAGGGAATATCAAAGCCACACAGCCAGGTGAGTTTGGGAAGGGGGGGATCCCTTGAGGTGTGCCCTGACGATTTAATCATCTCCAGAGACAAAGCCACAGGATCCCAAGAAGTCAGCGGTTCTTGTAATCCCCACCAGCTGGAGGAGCTTGAGTTCCCCTCCCGTGAGCTTGTAGGGAGGGAGGGAGCCCCCAGTATTCCTGGGGGCTCCATGCTGAATGTACGATCCCCTATCGCGCTGACTCAAGAGCCGCGGGCCCAGGTTTGCGGCTGTCTTATGCAGGCAGACGCACACAGGGAACTTATGGAATGAATTGAGGGGATGGATTTAAAACTCCAGGCCCTCCAGCAGCAGATGTGTACAATCTGGGACAGTGTTAATGACCAGAGAGGGAATAATTTATTTATTTATTTATTTTACAGATTTATATCCCGCCCCCTCCTGCAATGCAGCAATAAGACAACAATGGACCATCAGAGAGTGGACCAGACATCGCAGACAACTCCCTTGCAAGGTTTGGCCTGTTCCAGGGTCTTACCCTGGAAATCTAAGGAGGATTGGGTTATTAGCCCAGTAACTGATGCGCTGACTATCATAGCCTACCCATTGCCATCTGGAGCACTTCCTTCCTGGGACTCGAAATTTCTGATAGCACACCATGTTTCTATTATACTGGGGTGTTCTTTTTTGCCATCTCATATAGTTCGTTCTTTTTATTTGCCTGCTAGGGACGGCGCCTTACGGTTAGTTGTTTATTTTTGGTCATCTGCCATTGTAGAATGGCTGTTGTCCAATGGTCATTATTTTAGCCACTGGCGGGTTTACATGGGGAAAATTTATGCTAAGAGGGGAATTGTGCCACTTATCCCTAAGATTATGTATTGTCTATAAAGCCAGATCCCCGACTAAGAATTTCCGACTTGCCCCAGTCACCTAGGGGGAAGGCAGGTGTTACCTTGGATACTATGAATTCCTGTGGGATTCCAAAGTTGGCCCATAGTGAAGCCCCATCTATCCTGATCCTAGCCTCGGCTTGTGGGTCTACTACCACTATTACGGCCTTGGCTTTAGCTAAGCCAGACCGTTCTTATTCCAGGGTTTCTGCTTTAGTCAGTACTGGGAGGCCTGCCATGTGGCAGTAGCTTCCCAGATTTGGTCAAGGCCCCATGTTGCCAGTTCATCTTTAGGCCATGTTCCCAAAGTCCCCTTTTCCCCTAATGCTTTGCTAACCAAAGGGCAGGTCTTTCAGACCCAATGCCCGATCGTATTGAGTCCCGGTTTGGTTAACCACGGTGCAGCTAAAAATAAGTTGGGCTTTCCTCTTAGAGGAGCCTCGATTTTTGAAGAGATCTTGGCCATTGATCTCGTGTCTAGGTCTACTATCTGTGAAGCCACAAGTAAATCATAGCCTTCCATATGAGGCACTTCCAGATAAAGTTATGCTTTTTCCTAGGGCGTATTGTAGGTAAATATAATATTGATTTTTAGGATGTCAACAGGGCGATATTTAAGGGCCCTATGAATTTGTATACGTGTACTGTATTTATTTTGTGTGTTTGTTGAGCAATGGTCTAAGGCTACGCCGTAATAAATATTCATTCAGTGTGCTGACAGACACGTATGAAGTTTCACATACAGTGATTTTACATGTTTGTGCCAATCCTGATCTTATATATTCTATCCAATTTTTATTTGTATTAATTTGGCATTTTTATTTCTATTAATTACTAGTCTGATTCTGAAACTTATCAAGTATTTTACTTAAATATATCGTGCAGCAGTAAGTTCCAGAGATTGTTATGCTATATATAAAAAAAAACACCAGCACTTCCTTTTATCCCTTTTTAAACTTGTTGCCTTTTAATTTCAAAAGTACTTTCTTCTCTACAAGCCTCAGCAGCAACCACAATGAAATAGGAGTACTTGCATCGCAGCCGAGAGAGCAAATTACCTCCTTTTAAACCACATAATTAGATACTAGGAACACAAAAATGTGATGTATACTGGATCTTTTTTCCTCTCTCTTCACTACAACTATGAAAGTAACTTTCGACATGGAAGTAAGGATCTAAGAGTCCTCCTTCGAAGGCTCATGATTCCCTGGTTACTGGGCTGGTCCACATATGTACAGAAATTGTAGCAATGTGTCTTTCCCTTTCCAAAATACCCACTTATAAAAAAATATATATATATTCCCTCACTTTTCCATATCATGACTCCAAACTAACAATAAAAAGGGAGGATTGCCATGATCCTTCCCCTGTTCAGAACTTCCCACATTGAAAACCCAATGCTGTAAATTAAACAGAAAAGACAGATTTCCATAGTCACCTATGCAGTTTCCTTCACATATTACTAATACAAAACAGCAGAAGCATCAAGTGCTAACAAATCTTGCCATTGTTTTTTCCACATAAAATTACTTTGTTTCTTCACAGTTCAGGGCACATTAAAATGAATGTAATGTCGTAATACAGCTATGCAGTACCTAAGTTAAGTCCAAAATTGTGAGTTACCTTGTAGATTGCAAGCCCCTTGGGGGCAGGGACCCATCTCTAGTCAACACTGATGCAAGGCACACTGCAAATATAAATATTATCTTTTATACCTATTTAAATAAATACATAGCCTTGATATCAAAACAGCAAGTAACAAAAATATACATCTACTGCCTATAAATAAAATAGATATAATCTTACTGTGCTGAATTTTTGTTATCACAGGCAGCTGACTCAGTACAACATTCGGCAGTGCATACATACAGTATTTGTAACCGGTGTGGTGTGTAACCCTTTGGGTTGTTAATTGACTCCAACAAGACTTACATAGGACAGAGCCTATTTGACAAGCCGGTAAAAGTACCCTTTCATCACCAAAAAGCCAAATGTCACTCAAGAAAATATCAGAAAGGAAAAACTAGAAGAAAGCAAGAAGCATGAAAATAAAGTTACTTACCTACAACTCTGGTTCTGTGAGATGGGCTCTATCACTCACGTTATTGGGAGGTGTACCTGTGCAGTTGGTCTCAGGAAGCTTTTCAAAGCAGTTTTCTGTTGCGCTCGTTGCAGCCACCCCACTACGCATCTCATGCTGTTGGCGGGCTGGTGGCAAGTCTGTAATTATTATTATTATAAGCATTTATATAGCACCAGCAATGTACCTGGCGCTTTACAGAAAATAAGATAAATACCGTCGCTGCCTGAGAGCTTACCTCTGTTCCTTCCAACCCCCACACCAGAGCAATCCCCTTTTAAACTAGGGCTGTGATGTAGAAGGGAAGGAGGGTAGGTGGTGTGAGTGATTAAGCCCATCTTGAAGAACCAGGGTTACAGGTAAGCAACCTTAGTTTCTTCTTCGAGTGGGGCTTTGAGCACTCGCATGTTGGGAGAGTGTAAAGCAGTAGTTCCTGCAGGGCGGAGGTTGAGGTCTAGTTAAAAAGGGACTGCAGAACAGCTCTCCCAAAACCAGCATCATTGAGCGCCAAGAGTTCGAGTGGATACGGCATCACAAAAGTGTGCTCTGAGCTCCATGTAGCAGCTTTGCATATCTTTTCTAACAGGAACCTCCTGAACCAGGCTGCTGTGGCTGTCATAGACCTGGTGGAGCAGCCTTTAAGGCCAACAGGAGATTGCTTGCCAGATAGCTGGCAACATACTGAAATGCCTTCTACTAACCAGGATGAAAGAGTTTGGGAGGTGACCTTAGAATCTACAGAAGGACCTCCAGAGCTAATAGAGAGAGAATTATGCTTCCTGAAAGTTTTGGTTCTGTCTACATAAAAGGAAAATCACATCTAGGGTGTGAAGTGTTATTTCCCCTTTATTTGTGTGGGGTCTAGGAAGAAATACTGGGAGCATGATGTCCTGTGGCATGCAGAATTAGGAGACAATTTTGTATTTAAAGGAGGAATAGAATCCAAGAGTTACTTTATCTTTACTGAAAGTCATGTAAGGCAAGTCTATATGCAGTGCTGCCAGTTCCCCTACCCTCCTTGCTGATGTAAGGGCCACTAACAGAAACTTTTAGGGATAGCAGATATAAAGAGGCAGTGGCTAGAGGCTCAAAAAAGTGGTAGCATGAACCTCTTGAGGACGTAGGCCACTTTTACACATGACAAAAAGGGTTCTTATAAATGCTCGAGATAATACCGGGTGTTTTAAATGCTGGAGTTCTGTCATGTGTGAACACACTAATCCCCTTTTATGCAGTGAGCTCTCGCAGCCTTGTAATCTCTCTTTTATACGAGCGAGTTGCAGTCGCACAACCTGCTCGCATGATTTTTCAAAATCCCGCAAGGCGGGATTATACATGACAATGGACGTGATCACATGCATTCAAGGCGGTCATGTGTTGTTTGCTGACCACAAACTAAATACCTCACACATCAAGGTATTTAGTTCGCGGTCGGCAAACAACACGCAACCACCCTGAATGCGCGTGATTGCATCCATCGTCACGTATAATCCTGCCTCGCGGGATTTTGAAAAATTCCGCAAGCAGGTCGCACAACTGCGACCCACTCATATAAAAGCAGTCAAAGAGTCACATCTGGTGGGTTTTACAAGGCTGCAAGATCTAGCTGCATAAAAAGGGAATAGCGCACACACATTACAAAACTCCGTTATCTCGAGCACTTATAAGAACCATTTTTGTCATGTGTAAAGGCAGCCTACGTTCAACTCTCATGGGGGGCATGGATCCCTGACAATAGGGCATAGGTTAGAGATGCCTCTCAAACCTTTTCAGAACAGACTGAGAGAAAGGCAGCCTTCCCTCTACAGGTATATGGTGGGCCGGATGGCAGCTAGGTGTACTTTCAGCAAAAATGGTCCCAGTCCCAGGGATTTCAAGTGTACCAAGTTAGTATGTGTTTCACAGTAGAGTGTTCTGGATGCACATTCACTGAAAATGTTCAGATGGTCAATCTTTTCCATTTTAATTTGTAGGTCCTGTTCACTGAGAATTTTGGGGCATTCTTAAGGATGTCCACTAAACCATCAGGTAAGTCAGCAAGGTCCTATAGCATTAGGGAGATATCAGCCAGGCTGTTAGGTAGAGGGAGGACAGATTGGAGTGGAGAACCACTCCTGTTGATGTTTCTTAGATCTAGTATTAGTAGTAGTCTCTTTTGTCTTGTGGGCATGGTTGTCAGCCAAGTAGACCAAGGTTGGCTAGGTCAATCCGTATGCACATTGCATCATGATCTTGTAGGGTTTTTATAGGACTTGTGGGATGACATGGAAGGAGTTTACAAGGACTTTACCCGATTGAATGAGGAATGTATTGTATGTCGCTTTTGCATGTCTCGCCCTGCTGCAGAATCGAGGGCACTGCATGTTTTCTTGTGTTGTGAACAGGTCTATGTGTGGACAACCCTACATACTGAATACCCATGGACTAGAACCTTTTACCAACCACTCATGCTGTCATGTCACATGTCTGCTTAGGCTGTCCACGATGGTATTAGAGTGACCTGCCAGGTGAGAGTTGCTACTGGATGGATGATGTGTTCAACAGCCCATTTCCAGATTGCATTGCTTCTCTGCAGAGTCAGGAGGAGCGGATGCCCCCTTGTCTGTTTATGTACTACATTGCTGTGGTGTTGTTGAGAGCTATTTGTATTGTCTTGTCTCAACTATGTGGGAGAAAGATCTTCAGTGCTAGGCATATCGCCCTTAGCTCTAGCAGGCTGATGTGTAGCAAGCGTTCCCAGGTGTTCCAGAGACCACTTATTTCTATTTTGCTATCCTGGCTAGACATTCTGTACTCTGAGGAGCAATCTCCAGCATGATCACTGCATCCCATAAGGAAGGCATCAGTGGTGGTAACGACTTTTGGGGAGCATTGGAGGAAGGATACACCCTGCAACAGGGGATCAGATTTTGACTCGCTTAAAAGGTATTGCTCTACAGGAGGACCGTGCCAGGGTGGCCGTTCTAACACATATACCCCTGAATCACTATAAATTCGCACCGTCTATGCCTGCTCTATATCTTCGGATTCCATATTACCATCTCAGATTAGTTATTACACGCTTGAGATTTTCCCAGCTGGAGTCTAGCATACAGGAGGGTCGTTGGCGTCAAAACCCCCTGGCTCAAAGGTTATGTCCATGCTCCCAGAAGAAGGTGGAGGATGTTCCCCATATCCTGTGGGAGTGCCCTTGGTATAGACTGGAAAGGTCTAGGTGGTTAAGCCCATGGGTCCAGGAGGGTGGTTTGCTTTCTCCCCAGGAAAAGACAGCTTACCTTTTCCTGCGGCTGACAGCAGATTCGGTTTTTCAACTAGCAAAATTTTTGCTTTCAGCCCAGAGAAAAAGGAAAACGATGGAAAAGAAAAAGAGAACTGGGGTGAACTGAGATTCCAAATTGGGCAACTCAAAACTGTTTACCGTATGCTTTAATTGTAGTAAAATTGCTATTTATTTATTTTGTTATGAAATGGAGGAACGGTCAATCAGTGCAAATGAACCCTCCACTAGATGTAGGTACCCCATAATCTTTTAGGCTCTTCTTAGTTGGCACTTCCCAAACTTTAAGAATGACAACTCCAACGGTGGCAATAGGGAAATAGTTGGAGAATGATAGATTATGTAAAACCACAGTTGTATTCTGTTTATCTTGATTTTATTGTATAGTAACTAACCTTTAAGGTAACTGTTTTCTTTGTAATGAGGCAATAGCCCTCGTTTTATGTAAAATGTTTTGTTGAATTTGACCTAAATTGGTCGTAAATAAAATCAATCAATCACCCTGCAACAGGTTTTCTTCTTCCTTCCACCAAAGTAGTGTGATAAGTATGGATGGTGCATAGCCAGGTGTTTGTCGATGGGGTCTCATGAGAATATGTATACCTAGGAGAGCCAATGCTGGAGGGGCCTCACGCAGTTTTATGTATCATACTACTAGAGTAGTAGAGGCCATATATCCCAGGGTTTCTGAGGAATACACAAACTAATTGTCCAACGTGTCTGGTCTTGAAAGGTAGCAATGTAGCGCCAGAACGTCTGGACCCTTTCATGTGGAAAGAATGCCCTTCGTTTGAAGTCCAGATCTGCACCTATCAAGCAAGTCATTGAGTAGGTTGTTAAAATAGATTTCTGAAAAATTAAGAACCAAGCTCAACTGTTGTAGGTGGTCGATAACATTCTGGTAAGGCCATGTTGAGTATCGGAAGCCACTAGCCAATCATCCAGGTACAGGAAAGTTGAGCTGGATAGGCAGCTACACATGCTAGGCACTTAGTAAACAACACTCTCAGGGTGGTAGAGAGGCCAAAGGGAAGGAGTTTGTATTGGTAAGGTTTTCTGTTGACTACAAATTGGAGATGCTCTGTGTGCGATGGGCAACTGGCAATGTGAGATTATGCATCTCAGAAGTCAAGAGCCGAGAACCATGTGCCTTTGTGTAGGCAAGGGAACATTTTTGCCTGAACTTAAAATTTATTTTACTATTTTTCTACCCTGCCCCCTCCTGCTCACAGAGCAGCTCGGGGATGGCTTACAAAACATAAATGACTTCATGAATGTATTCAGTGCTCTTAGATCAAGGATTGGTCTCAGTCCTCCATCGCATTTTGGGACTACAAAATACCTCGATTAAAACCCTCTCCTTGTGAATTGCATAGGTACTCACCTCCTCAATCACCCCCTCTGAAAGAAGGGTTTGCACCTCTTGTTCCAAGATGATCTTGTGAGAAAGGTTCCTAAAAAGGGACGGGGAAGGGAGTTTAGGGTGAGGGATAGACAAACTGAATTGCATATCTGTTCTGTATCATCTCTAGCACCCATTTGTCATTGGTTATAACAAACCATATTTTAAAATGAACTGAAATGTGGAAGAAAAAGAATAAACTTCGGAGCCTGGTTCTAAGCCCTTTATAGAATCGTTAAACTCGCAACCTTTGCTTAGGAGTACTGTTGGATGAGTTAGGTGGCTGCCTTGACCTCTGCTTGGCTTTATAGGGCTGAGAGTGGTGCAATAAAACGCTGGAAAATATTTCCTTGATTGTTGTAGGTAACCCAACAACTACTTTGCTGATCTGTATGGTGTTTTGGTGTTGTGCCTCCTCTTGGGTTTATATGCGACACCAAAAGCGTAGGTAGCTCTCCTGGTGTCCTTCACCTTGGCAAGTACATCATTCATGTTGGAAGCAAACAGGCAGTCCTCATCGAATGAGAGGTTTTCTATCTTATTTCTAGTCTGGTATGGGAGTGCAGTTGATCTTAGCCACGCATGACTCCTCATTGTGATAGCATTGGCTATGGATCTTGCAGCTGTATTGGCAACGTGTGTCATGGTAGTTAGCTGTGCTGTGCTGGAATAAACCTTCAGCCTTGAGGGTATCAGCTTTCTTTCTGAACTCTAACGGAAGATGTTAAAGGATAGGTCCCAGGCTCTCCTAGAGCATGTGCTGATATGTGGACATCGCTGATGCATATTTTGATGCCCAAAGTATCATAGTTGTAGATGAGAAGGTCCAAATTTTAAAAATATTGATCTTCCTCCCTTCCCTGTCTAGAATTTCATTAGATTTACTTTGGTGTCTTTCAGAGCAAGCTTGTACCACTATGGAATCTGGTGCTAGATGTTTGATGAACACTGCATGGTCTTGTGATGGCACTTGGGTAAAAGGCACTGAACTGTGCATCTAGAGAGAGGATAGTGGATGAAGCCTTCCAGTGTAGTCTGGAATAATTCTTCAAGTTTTAAAGGGGTAAGAGGCACTTTTGAGGGAGTGTGTTCGTGGAGAATTTTGTAGATAGGGTCCGCTTCCTCCTCTTTAATCGATACAGTCTTCAGACTAAGCACTTTTGCCATTTTCAAGATGAAGGACTGGAATATTCTGCGATCCTCAAAAGTGGTAACTTGTGCTGGGTTGCCAATGTTTCAGAAGGAGATGAAGGGAGGTACTCTGACTACATCGAACTCATGTTAGAAGAGCTAGGGGACAAGGATGAGGTATCTGGTTTTGTTTTCGATGGTTTAATTGGTCAAGTTGGTTCTCCAACAGGGGAGTGGGTGGTTGTTCAACTAGTTCTGCCATTTTTGTTAGAAGCACCATGGGAGGAGGTGCTGGTGAAGCAGCCTGTATGTCACCCAGAGCCTCGGTAGGTATTGGAGTTGAAATGTTCAGTGTTGGGGGTTTCAGAGGTGCCAAGGCCATGGATAGATGAGACCATGTTGGCAAGAAGGTTGGCATAGGGAGTAAAGAAATAGTTTGCACCTTAGGAGACTGTGCTCACAGTGTTTGCATCACTAGAATTTTCCCTGTTTGTGGGATAGCTGGAGTGCTAGTAGATGGTGCCACTGTGCTGCTGTGTCCCAGGATAGCTTTTAATGCTATCGCTATCTGGGCCAGAAAAGGATCTGGGCCTCTGCAGTTGAAGTTATCTGGACAGCAGACATAAGTGGTGCCAGCAGCAGCATTAATCTTGGTTGCCTTTCTAGTGAGGTGTAGTTTGTTGCTCCCCCTAAGCTTTGTTTGCGTATTTGAAGGATAAACTTGTCAGAACAGAGGCTGGTAAGGCAGTTACCATAGGTAGTGTTGATACCGCAGAGATGACCAGTACATGCATGGGGGCCACTGTCGATATCCCGGCATGCAAGCCTGAGAGTTTGAGACCAGTGGTGGACAGGAAGGGAGGACACCAATCCCAGACCCACCTTCTTCACTGTAGGAGGTGGGTCAGAGGGCTGTAGAAACTGAGTTGGCGAGGTTTGTGGAGGCTCATCCTTATCCAGTACGGATGAGTGTGGAGAGAACACGGGTGATGCATGTTGCTGGGCTGCATTGGTTCCAGTGCAGCCCTGCAACATGCATTTTTCATAAGCATCCTCTTTTAAAAGAGAGATATGGCCACGCTACGCCAAATGTGTTGCTGGGATCGAAGTAGGCGTCTTCTGAAAACTGTGGACAGAGCTAGTCTCCCCTTCCATTCTTGGTGGTGTTGTATCTGGTAGGCGATCTTGTCTTTTCTTAGACTTTTTAAAGACAGGATCATCATCCTCTGATCTTTCCTTCCTCTTTTTCTTAGGCTTTTTCTCATTTCTTTATGACAGTCATTCATCCTCTTCTGGTCACATTTCTATGCAGGTGGATTTTATTTTATTTAATAAATCTGTACCCCACCCTTTTCCTTAGGCTCAGAGTGGCTCACATTTCAATGCATTAACATTAACAATTAACATTTAACTATTAACATTAAATTAACTGAACTAGTAATCCTCACAACCACCCTGTAAGATAGGTTAGGCTGAGAGATCTACGACAGGCCCAACGTTACCCAATGATCAAGTCTCGAACTGGGGGTCTCCCCCTACTTCCTGGTCCCAGTACTGTGCTCTTAACCACTACACCACACTGGTAAAAGTAAATAAACTTAAAAAAGTTATAATGAAGGTAAAAGAAAAGGTAATTATTTTCATTTTCTTTAGGAGGAGAATTCTTCAGTGTTGCGCTGGGGAGTACCAGGGTGGATGGTACTGATGCTCGGTATCAACATGGATGGTGCTGCAGGAGGGGAGTGACTGAGCCGGCAATTGTACCGAGGGTGGAGTCTGTGCCGGTGAAGGTGTTTGTGTTGGTGAGTCTAGTGGTGGCAAACACGGCACCAACAGCGGGTTCAGTATCGGAGAAGGCGGTGATGCCATGGAAGGCAGCGCTGAATCAGGCTTCCGCACTTGAACTGTGCAGGATTTGGGAGATAACCTGTTGCCTGTAGCAGCTTTTTAGTCCAAAGAATTTAGAGATGCATCCTCCAATCCTTTATTGCTCTTCCTGACAGACCGGCACAAGCTGGGCAGCCATTTGGTTTATGCGTATCTCCAAAGCAGACCAAACATTAATCATGGAAGTCAATAAGCGGTATCAAAGTAGAGCACCCGACACTTTTTAAAGCCTCCCTTTTTCAAAGCAGCTGCCATGGTACAGCCTGGGGGGCTGAGTCCCTGCTCGGGCATAGAAGAAATGGTGCTTTGTCTTCTTCTTTGTAATTATTGGGGGGCAAGGGAGGCTATTTTTTTTTTAAGGGCAACTCAAGAAACTTTCCCTCAACTGCCAAGAGCTACAGTAGGTGGAAGGAACAGAGGTGATTTGTGCTCTGCCCCTCCTACTTATAGCCTCACTACAAGTCCATCAATGGTGCGAGATGTGAGGAGGCATAACAAAGTGCAACAGAAAACTGCTTTGAGACGCATCCCGAGCCAAACTGCACAGGTACAGCTCCTAACGGTGTGAGTGCACGGAGCTCCACTTGAAGAACCACTGTCAAAATTAGACCAGGTTTCTCCGTATATCTATTCCAGGTGAATATGGGCAGACAGAGAGATTGATTCTAGGTATGCTGTCACTACTGCTTTTAAAAGCCCTTAACAACCCAGGTCCTGTAAGCATTAGAGACCTCTCCCTTAAACAGCCTCTTGACTGGAAATCATCTGACTGAACTAATAATTGCTTTCAAGCAGGTGACCATAAGGTGCGCACACTGCTCCTTATGACACGCATCGTAGACCTTCTATTCCCACTTTTAACCCTCACTAAGATTTTCCCATTGACGTTATAATCATTGGCCTTTATAATTACAAGTATTTCCATCCCCTTTCCCTTACAATTTCTTGTGTTCCAGTCCTCCACAATCTGCTCTCTTTGTTTTAAGTGTGCAATTTAGCTAATGTAATGGCACTTGCAGCTGCCTGTACTGTTGAAGATCTCAAGTACATTGCAACCGCTAACAAGCAGGAAGGGTTTTAATGGATGGTCTTCACACACTGAAATTAAGAAAAATGAAAAAGGGGGGGGGGGAGGTTCCAATCAGCTATTCCCAGAGCTCTAAGGTAATCTATATGAAAGGGATAAGAACTTCAGTCAAATTATCAGCAGCAGAAGGTAATCCTTCTTGAAATAGAAGCATTCTGCTCGTATCGATCCAACTCATGTTCACAGGAAAGGAAGAATGAACTGAAAAAGTAGCTTAGCTGGAAATACTTTAAATGTGGTCTGTGCTAATTCCAAAACCTAAACTGAATGAAAATGATATTTATTTTTTTAAAAGGGAGTTTGTTCCTGGGGATCATTTCTATCCAGGACTCACCAATTGAAGGAAGACTCTGCCAGAACAGCATGTTTAAAACCTGCTGACACATCTCTGCCACAAGTGCTATCAACACAAGAGAATGACACATTCCAATCACCCCACCCGTGTTCTTTGCATGGTGTGCTACATTCAGTGCCCCAACGACAAATAAATTGGTGAAACCAAACAATCCTTATGATCGTAAATGAACTGACACAGAAAATTGCCTCCTCCCGCTCCCCCTCGGCACGGGGTGGGTACCGGGCGAGAGGCCCCTTGCCGCGCCCGCCTAGCAAGGGGGCAGGACAGCTGGGAGTATTTCCCGCCGCGGGGTTGCATCAGACCACGAGACGGGAAAAGCGGCAAAACACTCACCTTGAGAACACGGCCGGGATAGGCTGGTTGAGGCACGTGGGTCCCGCTCCAACGGGCAGGGCTCACAAGCAGAAAAGGATTGCAGCTCCAGCCCCACTTGTGGTCTGGAGCTGCAACAAGGCGGCAGCGGGGAACGCGGAGGCCCGATCATCAACCCCCCCCCGAGGCGGGAAAAGCGGACACGGCCCTAGGCGTACCCCGCAAAGGAAGCGGAGAACTCCAGCCAAAGTCTTCCCAAGCATGGGAAAAAGTAAGAGAAATGCTGCCGCGGCAGCAAACAAGCAGCAGCGTTAGGCCACCGAGACCGACCCTGCCCCGACTGGGGGGGGGGGCACTTGAGGGTGGCGAGGCACTGGTTGAGGGCATGGAGGACCTGGCCCCAGTCCTCCCAGTGCCTGAGGGGCCGCCAGAGGAGAGGGGCAAAATTCCCCTAGGGGTCAGAGTGGCGGACTGCAAAGCCCTCCTGAGGCAGCTTGTGGAGGGTGCGTCAAGGGGGGCCCCTTTGGCGGCCACCCCCCACGGTCAGCCCTCTGGGTTCAGCACAGGTTGGACCCCCCTGGGGGGGCTAGGGACGCTCCCCCCCCGCCCCTATGAAGGGGGGCATGCAAGTAACCCGCCTACGCAATATACTGAGGAGGCCAGTGGGGCTACAGTGACCCAGGCATATAGGGGCGCCAGGCAAGCGCGGGGCTGGCTCCCTCTTCTGTGCAGCCAGCGCAGGATGGGGGCCCGCTGTGGGCTATATGCCTTGCCACCCATGGGGGGTTCTTTTGGTGGGCCCGCCTACCCAGGTATATATGGACCCATCCAGGCCGCAGCCAGCCAGCCACACACTGCTTGGGCCATGCCCACTCAGGGCTGGGCAGCCCCTTCCCCCTTTCTACAACCTAGGGCAGGACCGACTGAAGCAACGCCACAAGGGCAGGATGACCGCGATTTGTGCCAGAGGCTCGAGCGGATGGAGAGAGCAATACAGGCGCTGACAGCGCCCAGGTGGCAGGAACCTGAGGCGGTGCCCCCAGCCCTGCCAGCTCATCATACAGGTGAGGCAGAGACCTATCCTGGGGGATATGGCAATGGTAGAAGAGAGGCGATCCCGCAGCCCGGACAGGACCCTCCTGTAGGAGGCACGGGGACCAAAGGGCAAGCAACAGATGCCCACCAGGGATATGAGGTGGTCAACGGGCCAACCCAATTGGTGTGGTGGGGCGGGACCTGGGTGCCTGTGGTGCCCCCGGCACCCCCCGCCCACGGGGCTGGGGGTGCGGCAGCCCCACCAGGGGCATTTCCGCCATCGGTGCTCGCTTCAGGCTCCTCGTCTCTTGCGGGCCAGGCACTGCGGGTGTGGGCCCCCACGACAGCACCCTTTCAGCCACCGCACGGCGGATTGGGTCTGCCCCCTCTCATGGCAACTATCCCGCAGCAGCACCCCCCTGAGGGCGGTGGCTACTCCGCGGTCTCTGACCCAATCGGGGTTTACTTGCTCCCAGCCACCAAGGAACGGATATGGCAGGGAGAATAACTGGACTTGTTTGCCCTCCTGTTTAGTGATTCCATAGTGGATCCCGCTGAGCAGGAGGACAAAAAAGAAAAGGAGTGTTTTAAGCGCCCCAAGGCGGATCGAAAATTGGTCAAATTGGACAGTTGCCTTTTCTATTTATATGGGGGTCATGATCCAAGCCTACCCTGCCCGTGCTGCGGACCTGCTTAAGTACGCCGATATTGTACGGCGGGCGTACGAGGCTGGGCCAGCAGGAGCATGACTGCGGTATGATGAGGCGTTCCGCCATTGGAATGCGTATACCCTGGGCCTTAAGTGGGACCTGCACACACACAACCTCTGGCACAACTGCATGAGTGGAGTAGGGAATGCGCCCAGATCCGATAGCGGTCATTTGTTGGCAAAAGGGGGGAGCCTCGTCTGCCACGGAGTCCTTTCATGAGGAAGGAAAGAAAGAGGCGGCTTCATCCACAGGGCAGTGTTGGGAATTTGGCCGTCTCAGGAGATGTTCCTGAGTGGCTTGCAAGTTCTGTCATACATGCTCCACCTGTTCGGACTACCACGCAGCCTCCACGTGTCCACGAGGAAAAGCTGGCTCCAGGGGGAGACCGGGAGAGGTGGGTCCGGCGGCAGTACCTCTGGACCTTCAGGCAAAAGCCCCAACGCCAGTTAGAGTTGATCGACTCGAACAGGCCCTCCGCAGCCACCCAGAGCAAGCGGAGGTGTGGTACGTAGTAGCGGGGTTTCAGCAGGGTTTTCGGATCCTCGCATTTGAGGTCCAGCAACACCGGGTGGTGCCAAATTTGAAGTCAGTAGTTGGGATGGAGAGAGTGGTCCGTGAAAAAATCGGAAAAGAGAGAGCCGAGGGGAGGGTGGCTGGCCCATTCCTGGTCCCCCCCTTCCCCAACATGGTTATCTTCCACCTTAGTTGTGGTACCCAAAAAGGCCCCTGGGGAGTTCAGACTGATCCACTATCTGTCTTACCCCCAGGGCAGATCAGTCAACGACGCTATCCCCAAGGAGCTCTCTTCAGTGAGGTATGCATCGTTTGACTCGGCAGTGTCCCTAGTTAGGTCTTTCAGGCCAGGTGCCGTCCTAGGGAAGTGCGACATTAAGTCCGCTTTCCATTTGCTCCCAGTACACCCCCTTTTCAGACACGCTGGTGGTCTGCAGGTGACCAGGTATCAGTTCACGGCTGTGCTAAGAACTGTGTTGTCCCAACTAGGGATGCCGCCAACAGCATATGGTACCCATTAGTTCTGTATTGGGGTCATGAGCTTCACGGCAGAGAGCGGGATGTCGGAGCAGGGTATCCGGGAGGTGGACAGGTGGAGGTCTGGGGCCTTCCGGACATATTTGCACCCTATCAGTCTTAATTTTCTTTTATTCCCCCCAGGTGACCACCGCGTTATCGGATCCAGATCTGGATCGTCGGTCACAGCCTGGTGCATTGGGCGGGCAAGATAGCTGGGCAGACCAGATGGGGAACCCAGCTAGGCTTATCTGCCCGGGCACAGATACAGTGGAAAGGTCGCGGAGGCATGAGGTGACATCAAATCCTGCCAGCGCTCCGTGCTCTGTGTAGGGGCCACCCGCCTGACGTCCTTGTTATACATTTAGGCAAGAACAACATCCCCCTCTTGAAAGGTGTTCAGTTGATTAAGAACATTAAGTCTGATCTGTGGGAAGTTAAAAAACGTTTCCCAGCGGTTGTAATCGTATGGACTGACATGGTCGAACGCATGTCATGGGGCAGCGGGGTCCATCCCCGAAAGATCGACAGGACCCGGAAGACAGTCAATAGGGACGTGGGTAGATGGCTTACGGGTCTGGGAGGTGAGCGCATAGATACCCGGGCTCTGACACACAGATGCCCTGCGCTATACAGACGGGACGGGGTTCACCTGTCGCCGGAAGGTAATGACCATTACTTGGCTGCCCTGAAGGGGACACTGGTTCGCATGTTAGATAAGTTATAGTTATCGGGTGGGGGTCGGGCTCGTCCGGGGAACCCGGCGACTCCTTGGTGGCAGGGGTCCAGTACTGTAAGTTAGAATAGGTTAGATTCATTGGAAGCAAGGGTCACATTTCTCTTTCAGAGTGTATTGTCAATTTCTGATCTCACGATACTTGTCCTAATAGGGAACCTTTCTCTCCCCTTTCTAATAGACAGAAATTTACTAGAATTTACTCCCAGTTAGGGTGTTTAACGATTAACAAGTTTTGAAAAAATGGTTCATAAAGCACTACATTTATTTATTTTTTTATTTAGATTTATACCCCACCCTTCCCTTAAGTCTCTGGGCAGCTGCGTTTGAGATCAGTAGCTAGCATAATCTTCAAACCAAATAGAGAAGTTGCTTTCAAATTTGCACTACTTCTACAACAACAAACCAAACTTTGACATCTTCTTTCTACGGATTTGCTTAGCTACTATTGGACATTTGTTTATACTTGAATGTATGATACTAGGTGCATGATACCACATAGTTCAACACTACTGTGGGAGCATATCAGCATGGTAATGATAATGGGTCACAGTGAAAGCAAGTTCCTAAGGAACCACCTTCTTTGCTCTTGTATACTGGGGTTCCATTTTGGACACCCTGGTTCCTTAAAGGAAAGGATTGCTTTATTATCATTTTGAAAATGGATCTTGCAAGACAAGACCAGCATTTGATAAAGAAACCCAACTGGCAGGCAAATCATATTGGGGAGTTTGGATAGTTCATTGTCTTCCAGGGGCACCACACAATCTTATCCCAGTTAGTAGTAATAAAGAGCACTTGATCTTCCAATACCAGCTTCAGCAATGCAGATGTATGTATGCCTAATGAGGCAATGTAATCCATCTTTCCTTCTAGCACCATGGCCTGCAGTACTGCTGAACTGGGTAAATGAGAAACATTTCCAGAGATGAGTTTCATGTGAAGGGAACCGTTCTCACAACGTACATGAGAATTTCCAGTAATTTGTTTAATTTCAGACAAACCACTCAAGGAAGAAATTCAGCAGCACAGAAAACGCACTAGGACACATATTACTAAAGTTGCATGTGCTTTTCTTAGACTGAATTAAGGTCAAATAGTTACAGGGTTGTCTTTGGATGACAAAAGGCAAAGCATAATATATACTACATAGGCTGTTGCTAAGCTTTATAAAAATCCAAAAGACATATAATGGAATACAAAATTTACTATCCACACCTAACACATAGTAATCCAACCATGTTTAAGCTTTATGTAGCTTCTGTAACTACAGTTGTCATGCCAACCACCAATGTTTGGCTCAGTCACTTACTTACCTTTATGTCATCTCATTCCTCATACTACAGCTGCTTACTGTCTGCTTGGTTTCAATAACCAAGAAGGAATGGACCTTCTGTCTTGCTTGTTTGCAAAGCTTGCACCCCAGCCTGGGAAGCTAGTTAATAACAGTCTGTAGAGTACACTTTCTTTTTAAAGTAATTGAAAACTTCAAGTATACCCATGATGACTTGACAGTACTGGCTGTCTCTATCGTTTTCTCAGCAGTTTCACCTGAAAGCTATTTACTTTGCCTTCCAATACACCCCCACCACACCAGTCTTGGAAAGAAGTAGAATATTTTAGATAAAGTCATTTCATCATCTCCAACAGAAATTCAATAACAATCTTTCTAGAAGAAATGCTTTCTGAATTCTTTCATTCCTAGAAAGTTTAAAAATAGAACTGCTTTAATAAAAAGGTCTTCCACACAAGGAGAAAGAGCCTTGGACAGGATAAGAAGAAAGGTTTTGAAAATTAATTTTAACACCTTAAGCCTCCTAGTCAGCTTTTTGGCTTCTACCGTAAGTTTTTCAACTACCATGAAGTGCTTCATAAAGCAGATTATGTTCAGGTCATTAACTCTGACAAAGACAAAACCCAGGCCTATATCCCTTCAGTCATTTGTTCTCACCAGTTATCCGTCCATACCAACTTACCTCCTTGGTTGTGCTCAGCTAAGAGTTTGTGTTAATTCTGTGTGACGGTTTTGGTATAAGTTATCTGTCCGTTTCCCTGACAACTCAAGGGAGTACATCACTATTAAATACTTGCATATCTGCAGAAATGTTATATATTGGCCCACAAAAAAGGGAAATCATCATTACCATCAACACATTCAGCATCAGGTTAGGGTATCTCCTATTGCCCCTGGCTATGCAGAATTCAAAATGGTGTTTATATTTGAAGAGTATCTGACCCAAGTGGAGAATCCAGCTGCAAGAGCAGCCTTTACTAGGTTAAGGCTGCAGTTATTTCCTTCTCCAGTTCTGGAAGGCAGGTATTCCGGTATCCCGCATAAATTGAGATTCTGCAGTTGCATGCAGAATAGAGTAGAAGATGCAGCACATTATATTCTTGAATGCCCATTAAATGAGAGGACTAAATACATCAAACCATTATTAACAGGGAAAGAACACTGGGAGGTAAATTGGAAACTCTCATATTTACTCACTAACACGAGTAGACTGGTTATAAGAACTATGGCGAATTTTGCCTGGTGGGGTGGAATTGACCAGGGGGAAAGATCATCGAAAGAGGAGCTAGGAAGAAAGAACCATCCTTGGATAGATGGATTATTACAACATCCTAAAGCTTTGTATCCTTTCCCCATTGGGGATGGGAGATATTGGATAATGAATAGGTACACTGAGTAATGGTTGCTACTTGTCTTGCTGAAATGATATGCTTTAAAATGGAAATTTTGTACCACGGTTCAAACATCGCTATAGCCATGTTAAAAAAAGTTAACTTGCCTTGGATTGTTTTGGAATTATATAGGTGTCTTTCTTGTTTCCCCTTGATAAGACCTTGGAAAGGCACGGTAACTTTAACTCTGTTTTAGGTTTATAACTGTTGACCGGTTATTTTTGATTTGTTGTATTATTTTTGTATATATATTTGATTTGTTATGGTCAATGGCCGAACAATACAACTTCTTATTATTATACATTCAGCATCTTTTAAAAGTCTGAAAATCACTACTTTCTACTACAAAACCCAACACATAAAGCAGGCTTATTGCTAGCAGGGTGAGCTTGCATTTTTTAAAATATTGCCAACAATGCAGAAACAAAGAAATCTTATTTAAGTGAAATTCATTCCCATCTCAATTTATTTGGACCTTTAAAAAAAAAAAAAACATGCCAGGTATAGATTGCTGTACTTCACCTACTGAAAAATGTTCAAAGTAGAATTAAGGATTCAATAAGACAGATTCAATCTAGAAAGCAATCATTCCCGATGCTAACTGAAAATTTAGGCATAGCTACAGTTCTTCTCAACCATAACTTCCTTGCACCTGGTCTTCTGGCAAGAAAAGGATGAGGGTTTGGAAAAAGATGGAGTGAAAAGGAAAAAATACCCTCGCCCTTCCACAATTGGGAGATGAGTCCTGGTCAGATTTTAAGTAATATGTATACACCAACAACTGCATTTACTTTGCTACTACAATGGTTTGACACAGTTGAGTTAACCATGGTCTTTGGCTTTTACTATATATAAAGGACAAAAACC
Source organism: Sphenodon punctatus (assembly GCA_003113815.1). Lineage (NCBI taxonomy): Eukaryota > Metazoa > Chordata > Lepidosauria > Sphenodontia > Sphenodontidae > Sphenodon > Sphenodon punctatus. The sequence continues at coordinate 3,903,065 of QEPC01008108.1, read as the reverse complement.
AAGACAATTCCTTCCTCCTAGGGATGGCCCATGCTGGTTTTACCATTCTACACTAGAATCTTCAGACACCAATGCTATCAGAGGCACTGCTAAAAAGGGCATTTTCAGACAAGACACTCTCCACCCACTACCCATCCACGCATTATACATGTTGCAGGGCGCTAAAGTGTTGCCTTATGGGTGCCCTGTAACATGTATAGTGTGTTGGAGGTGGGTGGGGAGTGTCTTGTCTGAAAATGCCCAAAGACTGCCATACCGGACCTTTCCCATGATTTGAGACAATTTTTAAATGGTTTGTTTTGGTTATTCCATCAGTTCTAGCTACTGTTTATTTTAGGTTACTTCTCTAAGGAGACAATCTGGTAACTGGAAGTGTGAGTAACTAGAATAGTGGGACCACTGAGTTGGTATGGCACGAAACATCAAGGGCAAACTGTACCGACTTCATCACATTGGATGTTTGCTTCCTAAGGTTACCAGAGTTGCTGACGGGATACTAAATCTAATTTATACTGGTTTATAACCCATTTTGCTGTATTTTTGAGCTGACTGATGTTATGATCCAGCAACGCTTAAGATGCGAGAGACTTTCTGGAGTTCCAAAGCAGAAACTCCTAACATCTCTTGTTAATTCAGCTCACTTTAAAGCTAAAGGGACTTCTCCTTCTAAACTGTAAACCAAAGCAAGACAGATCTGAGGTGATGAATGCTTAGAAGGCTTTCACAGACACTCCGCAGTAATGTGGGACCTCTGTTTGCAGAAGAAAATGAAGGGTTAGGAATCGGATTACTGTCCCCTTTCACAAGCTGGCATGATAAGTGTCCTCCTAAGGATTAAAGTGAGCTTTAACACCCATCTATGACATAACAGCAGCCCTATGATTCTAAACATTTCTATTCTATACTGAAAACCAAGTCTGAATTTCTATACTTAATGTACCACTTAATTTATTCACATGGGAATCTCCAAGACCAAGTTGAACAGCACTGACAAATACATGAGAATACAGGGGGCCTAAAATGCATTCACATATTGTAGCAACTAGCCTAAGTGTCCCCTCTCCCATAGACCTAACATTACACAGCTGTTTAAATTACTAGACTTTAGTGAGGAATCACAAAAAGGGGCAATTTTCACTCCTGAAAATTGGTTAGGTTATTACTTAAGGGCAGTGAGCAGCAAAGGACTTAAATTACTTTGAATACATACATTACCTGGCAACACATGGATCAAAACATTTCACACAAGTCCTAGCTTTTGAAGAAGACAAGGCAGCAAGCCAGTGTTCAGTGTCATTGCCAGTCCAGTATGAATTATAGTTAGTATTACAAATTTTAAAACCCAAACCTTATTTTGATAACACAAAAGTACTTCTAATTTTACAGGACCTTGAAATTTTTCAGCACTGCTGCAAGGAGGTAGTTTTAGATTCAGGAAGGTCTAAAATGACTCGCTATGAGGCCCTACAAAACTGTTGTGATGTTCAAGATATAGTTTTATCAAACTAATTTACCACTGAAATTAACAATGTAGCTAGTTATACTAAAAAATGAGCAATTCAAATCTGAAATTCTGTACTTTTTTGCTTATTTGTTATACTTATTTGCTTTTACTTATTTGCTATACTTCACTGCTAATTGTATGTAATGGATGCATATTTCTATTTCCTACAAGGATATGGCTAGAAGACCACATTCACACCTTTGGTGTGGGTTGGCTCCACGCAGGTTTTGGCTCCAGGAGAGAACCCAGAAGCCAAAATATGCACAGGGTTTACAAAGCCCCCCTGCGCAGCTTTGCCAGCAAACTCCCAAAAAAGTACACTGCTGGATTTCTCTGCTCTATACCTTTGCGGGTATTTGCTGGCAAAGCTGGGGGGGGGGGGGGATGGCTTTTACACTGGTCCAACCCCACGCGTATTTTGGCTCCCAGATTCTCACCCAGAAACAGAATCTGTGTGGGGCCAGCCACCGCCAAAGGCATGAAAGTGGCCTTATTAGTAGTAGTTCTTTCTATGCATCCACAGAGAAATTAAAGCACATTCATTTAAATCCAAAACAACTTTTCCTTTTATTTGTTGTCTGAGGCAACCTTTATTTGATTAGTATTTCTCTACCATGCGCTTGGGTAATATACACTGGATTGTAGACTGAAGTTACCACACATCAGTAGCACACACAGTGCTCTAAGCAGTAAGACAGTTCAATTCCGTCCTCGCCTCCCACCCCCATGCATGGTTTGGTTAAGAGAGGAGGAAGGAAAACAGTTGCTACTGCTTAACTTGAGTTTACAAGTTGGAAGTAACATCTTCAACAACAGCGTATGGAGAACAATTGCTCCCGTCCAACCTGAATTTACCAGCTAGGAGCATCATCTTCAACAACTGTTTTTGAACTATAAGTCTGTAGCCTTGTTTGCCATCATAAAGGATCCCTAAGGATTCAAATTATAAGGACTGTTTGGTATCAGTATATAGTTTTTGGTCTGATTTTGAGTTTATAGGCTATATTTGTACTAGCAAAAGGATTTGTTTTTGTCTTTGCCACTTTATGATATCGTAATATTAAATTGCTGGCTTTATATCATATGGGTTGCAATAATTTGTTTTATAATTTGGTCTAATTGTAAACCTTTAGCCATATTGATATTATTTATTGGTTAAGAGTGTACCACATTAACAGTCTGAGATTTTGAGGCCTTGATCAAAACTAGATTAATTTCCCTTAGGCTTTCCTCGCAGAAAAGCAGTGGTGAAAGGGTAAAAGCAAATGTGAACGTAATCCTCTCGGGCCAGCTTTGTCCCACGGTGGCTCGCAGGTCACTGTCATGTTCATGCTCGGGCCCCCAGCTGTTTGCCCGGACTGACCCGAGGCATGCTGGCTGCTAGCCCAGGCTCTCATGTCAGCAAAGTGCCGAAGTCACATGGCGGACTACCACTCCTCCTCCCTACCCCACCCCACCCCCAGGTCAGTCCGGGGCAAAGCAGGCCTCAACAGTATGTATGTTCCGACACACCTTGACCTGTCCCAGATTGGGGCCACCATGGCAGTCTGTGTTTGGCTGCCATGGTTACCCATCATAGTGGGAGGATGAGACAGGTCCCCAGATGGGGGTCACATGTGATCTGTTTCCCAATCTGGCCCCAGACGTGTCAGCAACACAGTAGCAACTCAACAAGGGTTGCCAACACTCCACTGTCACTTCTGTTTTTACCCACTGTTTACCATTACCATTACAGGGGAGACAGCAAGGTAACTACGTCTGTTTGCAGCTCCAGTGAGAACAGTACCAAAAATGGAGTAACTACTTCAATGCTTATTAATTTGGTGTAACACTTTGTCAGAACATGCCTTTTGTTACAATGGGAAGAGGGGGATCCTGCATGATGACAAAGCTCCAGGCCCTGACAGTATCCCTGCAAAAGTTTTTTTTTCAAAATGTTGACTGGTGGATCCCAGTATTGGCTCTATGGTTTAATAGTATTATTTATAGGACTCAGATCCCAGAGTCATGGAGAGGAAACGTAATTGTTCCTATATGTAAGAGGGGAGCTAGAGATAACCCACAATCATATAATCTGATAAGCTTGCTTAATATTTCTGTAAGATCTTTGGGAGACACTTGATCTCGCATCTCTCAGCATTGGTCAACAAGCTGAATTTACTGTGCAAGGAGCAGGCAGGGTTTAGAGAAGGCTATTTGACAGTAGGCCATTTATTTTCTATAAGCTACCTGAGGCATAAGTATGTTAAGGTTGTTAAATCGGCTTTATATGTTGTATTTATTGACTTATTCTTAGCTTTGGATTCTGTGGACAGGAGTATACTTTGTAAGAAATTATCCCTTCTTGGCACAGATCCGCCTCTTTTGAGTTTGTTAGTGGCCTATTATAGCGATACATGGGCTCGGGCGAGACATGGCCTTAAGAGGTCAAATGACAACAAAATTTGATACTAACAGAGGAGTTCATCAGGGGTGTATACTAGTCCCCTTATTAGTCAATCTTTATGTAAACAACATTACTAAAAGGGATGCAGGATGCGGATTTCCATCCTCCAAAATTATTAGCGTCACCTATAAATACTTTAATGTATGTGGACGATACAGTGCTTTTATCTAGTACTCCCATAGGACTGCAGAGGGCCATGGCAAAGTTTGCTCAGATGTGTGAGGTTAACAAACTGCAGATAAGTTATCATAAAATAAAAGTCATGTGCTGGGGAAATAGGCCAAAAAGATTCCCCTGACATATTACAAATAATAAAATTAACACGGTGAAGAAATACCAATACTAAAGATTAACATTTTCTTCATCCTTGTCCCGAGTTAAGCACATCAGGTTGGTTAAAGTAAGAGCTAATCAGTCTGCAGTAGCAGTTAAGCATTTTTCTGACATGGTTGAAAGAAGATCTGTCACAGCAGCAGCCCGAGCTTACCATGTAAGGGTGGCCTCCCAAATATTTTATGGGGCTGAAATCTGGGGTCATGCTATCAACATAGATACTGAATTCCCACAGAATAAATTTTCCAGATACTTATTGGGGTTACCACCTTCGGATCCCCACAGCTTTTCTGCATCTAGAGATGGGTAGTGATTGTCTTTTGACTTCACTTATCATCAAGACGATCCAATACCGATTTAAGATGCTGAACTTTGCGCCACAGCACTTCCCAAAAATGTGCTTTGTTGAGGATTCACAATGTGCACTACCACAACAATACCCATGGTTGACTTTTATTAATAGATCTATAGCCAGTATGGGTTTGGGATATCTTGTTTCAGATAATATCACGATTATTCCAACCCCCAGATAAGATCTTAACTTATCAGAGATGTAAAGATATTGTGCACTAGGATGATTTTGCACGAATCTGTTTTAGCTGAATAGCTCCACTATGTTTTTTAAAAAAAATTAATTGAGAAATGGAAAAGTATTTACAGATGAATCTGAAATGAAAATTTTTGGTCTCACTGTGTAGACTGTGATTAGAACAAATGCCAACAGCTATGTTGGCAGGTAGAAGACTGGGTGTACTTCTCTCGCTCTCTTCACCTTCACGCCCTTACTGAAACCTGGATCTCCCCCACTGACTGTCACCCCTGCCACCCTCTCCGGAGGTCTCTCCTTCTCCTCCCAGCCCCGCTCCGAAGACCAGGGTGGTGGCGTAGGCCTCCTCCTCGCCTCTTCCTGCCAGTTTCAACCACTCCCCCCCCTCCCTTCCCCTCCTTTGAGTCTCCTCTACACCTCTACTCCCCTCTCCACCTCCATGTTGCTGTCATCTACCACCCCCCCGGCTCCCTCTCCTCCTTTCTCTCCGAGTTCAAGTCCTGGCTCACCTTATTCCTCTCTGATGACATCCCCTCACTCATCGTTGGTGACTTCAATATTCATGTTGATGGACCCTCTCAGCCTTGCATCGCTCGCTTCCTCTCCTTAGCCTCCTCCTTTAATCTCCACCTCTGGACTAGCTCCTCCGCTCACACTGATGGTCACTCTCTTGATCTTGTGTTCTCTAGGAACGGTTCTGTCTCCAATCTCTCCTTCAAGCCCCATCCCATATCTGACCACTTCCTTGCCTCCTTCAACCTCTCCCACTGCTCCCCCTCCTCTTCCCCATCTCCCCATCCCTTCCATGATCTGCAGGTCATTGTGCCCCAGGACTTTACCTCCTCCCTTTCTCCTCAGTCTTCTCCTCCTCCTCCCCCGATTCTGCCATCTCCACCTTCAACTCCTCTCTCACCTCCACCCTCGACTCCTTTGCCATCCTCTCCTCCCACCCAGCTCACCCCCGTAACCCTCACCCTTGGCTCACCCCCACCATTCGCCATATCTGCTCATGCACCCGGGCTGCTCAACACCCCTGACACAAATCCCACTACCACATTGACTTCCTCCACTTCAGATTCTGCGTCTCATCCCTCAGTTCTGCTATCTCCCTTGCTAGACAGCAGTACTATGCCTCCCACATTAAGTCCTGCTCCCGGGACCCTCGCCACCTCTTTTCCACCTTTGACTCCCTTCTCAACCCACCCACCCCCGTCCTCCTCCTCCTCCTTTCCGCTCAGGATCTTGCTCTCTTTTTCACCTCTAAGATGGACAAGATCTGCCCGGGAATCACTTCCAAGTCCTCTCCCCCTATTACTACCCCCTCTCCCTCCTCCCCCCCACCTCTCTCCTGTCCTCCATCCTTCCCACCTCCCTTGAGGAAATCTCCTCCCTGCTCTCCTCCTCCAACTCCTCCACTTGCCCCCTGGACGCCATTCCTCCCCACCTCCTGACCTTCATTGTTTCTACCATCGCCCCTCCTGCACATCATCAACCTCTCCCTCTCTACCAGCTCCTTCCCCTCTGCCTTTAAACACGCCACTGTCTCCCCCATCCCCAAAAGGTCCATTCTGGATCCCTCTGAACCATCTAATTACCGTCCTGTCTCGCGCCTCCCTTTTGTTTCCAAGCTCCTTGAATGCATTGTCTACTCCCATTGCCTCGACCTCCTCTATGCCAACTCCTCCCTTGACCCCCTCCAATCTGGCTTCCGCCCCCTTCACTCCACTGAAACCGCTCTTGCTAAGATCACCAACCATCTTCTTGTGGCTAAATCCAACCGCCTTTACTCTATTCTTGTCCTCCTTGATTTCTCTGCTGCCCTTCAACACTGTTGACCACTCACTCCTGCTTGAATCTCTTCACTCCCTTGGATTCCAGGACTCTGTCCTTGACTGGTTCTCCTCCTACCTTTCTGAGCGCTCCTTCAATGTATCTCTTCCTAACTCCTCCCCCCTACCCCTCTCGGGCAGGATTCCCCAAGGCTCTTCCTTGGCCCTCTCCTCTTCTCTATCTACACCCCATCCCTAGGCAAACCTATTGCCTCCGACAGTTTCCAATACTACCTATACGCTGATGACACTCAACTCTCTCTCTCCACTCCTTCCCTCTCCCCCTCTGTTCAAGCTCGTCTCACCAACTGTCTCTCCGATATCTCTGCCTGGATGTCTCAACGCCAACTCAAACTGAACATGACAAAAACTGAACTCCTGATCTTCCCTCCCAATCCTTCCTCTCCCTCTTCCCTGTCAACTGCCATTGACGGGGTCTCCATCCTCCCTGTCCCCCAAGCCCGTAGCTTGGGCTTCATCGTCGACATGCACCTCACCTCCAAACCCTACATTGACTCCGTTGCCAAATCCTGCCGTTTCTCCCTCCACAACATTGCTAAGATCCACCCTTTTCTGTCTGTCTCCTCTGCCAAAACTCTCATTCATGCCCTAGTCATCTCATGCCTCAACTATTGTAACCTCCTCCTTGCTGGCCTTCCCCGCTCTGACCTTTCTTCCCTCATCTCTGTTCAAAACTCTGCTGCCAGGATCATCCACCTAGCCCGTCGCTTTGACCATGTGCAGCCTCCCCTCTGCTTTTTCCGCTGCCTCCCTCTTCCTGAGCGAATTCTGTACAAGCTCCTTGTCTTCACTTACAAAGCCCTTCACAACCTCACTCCCCCCTACCTCTCTGCCCTGATCTCCCTTCGAACCCCTGTTCGAGCACTTCGCTCCTTTTCTATCCCCACCCTCACCCTCCCACACCTCCCCTGCTCTGCCAACTACCTTCGTCCCTTCTCCCTTGCTGCCCCGCATGCCTGAACTCCCGCCTTGCCCCCACCCTCCACACCTTCAAGTCCCTCCTCAAAACCCACCTCTTCTGCTCCGCCCTTCCTAACTTCTGCTAATCATCCCCACCCAGGATTATCCCCCACCTGTTATCTGTATACTCCCAATTTACTATAACCAAGACAAGAATGTGTACTCGAGTTCTCACATCCTCATGACTGTCGTATCGCCTGTCTCTCCCTCTGTTCCCCCTTCCCTGTCTCCCCTCCCCCTGTCTTTAGACTGTAAGCTCTCGGGCAGGGACCGTGTCTATCTTGTTTTTTGTCAAGGGTCAGGTACATTGCTGGTGCTATATAAATGCTAATATTATAATAATTATTATAATAATAATAAATATACGTAAACCTTTGAGGTGTTATCCTTGTGAACTTGCTGTCGTAGAGGATGCTGTCCATTATATAACTGACTGCCCTTTGCTTCAGAATTCATGAGTCTTTCCTTACTCCAATATTAACTAAAGTAAAATATTTGTTGAGCTTGGAGAAAGTTATACACCTTTTTAGCCAATCGGATTCAGATGTTATAATTAGATTGGCTACATTTGCTTATACGCCTGAGTCAATTCGTCGTATGTTCCCATTGATTGTTCCCCACCCCCCGTAAAGATTAGGGAACATTATAAATGTTAAGCTTTTGTTAAAAGTATATTATATGAATAGTACATGTTATTATATTAAGGAATATGTTTGTTTGTGGGCTTAACCCTTTGTAGTTTGGGCCATGGCGGAAGCCCGTTCCTATACTTAATTAATTAAAAAGATGACAATTGCAAGGGAAGCATAAATGGGGTGAGGAGCTAGGTAAAGCCTGACAGAATAGGTGGAAGGGGACAAGAGGGAGCAGAGCATGTATGTTCAAGGAGGAAATTCCAAGTGTAAAAAATAAATTATTAAAATATAGGTTTATTCAAACTAAGTTTTGTAGGATTTTTAATTCTATATCGAAACAAAATTCCACAAAGTCTTCAAAAACTCCAAACAAAAAATAAAATAAAAAAAATATTAGCCCTAGATAAAACTACACACCCATTTGCCGACACTGCACTGTGAATCTGGAGAAAGTGTCAAATTAAATTAGAGATCCAACAAGGCAAATCCCCATTTAAACCAATAATTTGTAATTCTTTATCATTAAACAAAAAAGAAAAAGACTTTGCTCAGATGGAAGGGGGGGGGGGGGAGAAATACTCCAAGCAAAAAAACCTTCTTTATGAAAAACAATGCCATGGTTTTCAAACAGAAAAGCTATTTTGCAGCAATAGAAATTGTATATAGCTGTAAACAGTCACTTTTGGTTTGAAAAAAAATTGAATTATAGCCAATTACCACAAGGTGGTGGTGCTGTTACACTAATAGTAAGTACTCAAATAGATGCAGCGTCTTCTATCCATATATATGCTACACTCTAACAAGTAAATATCTAATCCTGAATAATTTTGTGTCATTGGTAAATTTTGCCACCTTGCTCTTTTCTGGATTAATGAATACGTTTCTCAGCAGAAATTCCTGAAGCACCCTGCGTCCCATTGTGAAATAGGTATAGGACCATTTATTCCTATCCTTTGCTTCTCATCTTTTAATCATATATTTTGTCTTGTCACAGCCTTATTGTTCACAAACCGTTCACCAAAGGCAGATGTTCTTGTAACAACTTTTGCTTTCTCATACCAACAGTTTTAAGTCTCAATCCTTCAGTGGCTTGGTACAGCTGTGGAATACCAAGCCACTGAAGGACTTGGGGTGTTTTAGACAAGCACCTCCCCACCCATTATCCACCAATCACCCACCGCCAATGCGGTCATGCAACATGCATGATGGGTGGGTAATGGGTGGGGAGGTGCTTCTCTAAAAACACCCTAAGATTTAAAACTGGAGGTATGAGAAGTGGATATCTGTTACAAAAACAATATCTGCATTTGCTGAATGGTTTGTGAAAAACAAGACTATGACAAAACAATTTTGTCAACATGTGGTTAAAGGATAAAAAGCAATAAATAGTCTGATTTCACAATGGAACGCAGGGTGCCTCAGGAAGTCAGGTGTGCCAGTGTCATGTAGTAGATAAGGTGCTAGACTTGGACCTGGGAAGCCAGGGTTCAATTCCCACCCTAGTCAAACTCACTGGGTGGCCTTGAGCAAGTCACCACCTCTCCGCCTCAGTTTCCCATCTGTAAAATGGGAATGTGTGTCTTTTTTTCCCTGTGTACCCCTCACCCTTGTCCATCTTCGATTGTAAAGCCCACTGTGCAGGGACCTGTCTCTGAAAATCTGTGACTGTAAAGTGCTACGTATGCCTAGTAGCGCTATATAAATTATAAGTAGTAGTAGTAGGAATCTGTGCTGAGACCAGTGATGTGTTAACATATCCATTCATGATCCAGAAAAGAGCAAGGTGGCAAAATGTACCAATGACACAAAATTATTCAAGATAGTTAAGTCCAAAGGAAAGTATTAAGAATTACAAAAGGATCTCCCAAAACTGGGCGACTAGGCAATAAAGTTGCAGATGAAAATTCAATATTAATAAAAACAATGGAACAGATATAGGAAAAAGAAACTGAACTGTTCCTATGTTGGGTTTTAAATTAACTGCCACCACTCCAGAAAAGGATCTTGGGAGTCATTATGGATAGTTCATTGAAAATACTGTCTCGAAATGGAGCAGTGGTCAAAAAGGTAAACAGAACATTAGGATTTACTGAGAAAGGGACAGGAAAATAAAAACGGAAGATACTGGAATGCCACTATACAAATCCATGCTGCATCCACACCTTTAATATTGTGTGCAGTTCTGATTAATCCTTCTCAAAAAGGACATAGTAGAATTAGAGAAAGTGCAGAGAAAGGGAATGAAAATGATCAAAAAGTATGGAACATTTTCAATAGGATAAGAGGCTCAAAAGGATAGGGCTCTTCAACTTAGGGAAAAAAAGACTACTGAGGGGATATGATAGAGGTTTGTAAAATCATGAGTAGTGGGGAACAAGTAATTGGGATGCTGTTATTTACCCTCGCTGATAATGCTAGATCCAAGGAACAACCAATGAACTTAACTGGCACCAGGTAAACAAGCGCTTTTAACACAATGAGCAATTAAGCTATTAAACTCATTAAAATGGGACACTGTGAAGGTCAATAGTATAACTGTGGACAGGAAAGGGCTGGATAATGTTCATGGATGATAGGCCCATAAATAGCTATTAGTCAAGATCATGGGTTGAAGCCTGTGACTACTGGGAGTAAGCAAGAGGGAATGGGCCGCTCCATTTATGACTTGTTTGTGCACATCCTATGAAGCAACTAACGCTAGCCACTGCTGGAGACAAAATACTGACACATGTGAGGAACCTTTTCCGCCCTGAGGGCATATGAAAATTAGGACAAGATCTCACCACATAGGAGTGGGGGAAAGGGACACATAAGGGCAGAGTAGACAGATCACAAATCTGTCACCATCCCCTATGCTCATCTCTGCTCCCTTCCCCTGAGCTCACCCGTTCAGTCTTGAAAGCAGGAACTGGTTCAATGAGCCAGATCCAGGAAGTGGAAAAAGAGGCCCAATAAACAAGTGAGATGGGTCAGATTTGGACCACAGGTCCCCACCCCTGGGCTAGACAAGCCATTGGTCTGACCCCAGTATGGCATTTCTTACGTTCTTAACTTTCAGCAAACAATTACACACGCACCTGATTTGAATCTCACTTTTTTCACCAAACTTTTACCATTCATGCAACCTGCAGTTAGCCAGAGAGAAACCATTTCTTCACTCTGATCTAAGGAGCAAGTCCCATTCAGGCAAGGTGCACTGACACAGCATGCCATTCAAAGAGGTTCTTCTTCAGCATTTTTGGAATAGCTAGTGGTGAGAAGTGGAATGACATCTGCCGAGACAACCTTAGGTGGCAGCATTTCTATGGTGGGTTACTGGTACTTGCCACAGTCATTGAATTCAGCATTTCTAAACCTTTATATTTTATTTTTTTTAAATCACAACCACCACACAAGTGTCTAGTAGCTTGGGCTTTACAACGCTCAAAGGGAAGCTTAATTGCTTTCAGCATCTTTAAAACAAACAAACAGCATCAGAAAAAAAGAGCACCACTAGGTGAAGAGATAAATGCTTTACAATGCACAAGAGCCCTTAAAATTACACACTATATTTCGTTTTTACACCACTGAAGCACAAAGAGAGAAAAACAAAAAGTGAATACCAGATTCATTTACATGAATAAATTTTGTAATTATACATAGCAACTATACATTGAGATTGCTCTAATCCAAACTATTATTAAGACAGCTCCACGCACTCAATGTTTCAAGCCTTTATTTAAGATGCATGATATTCCCATATGGTAAGGAATGAAAAATATCTTGTGACAGAATGGCAGAAGTGGATCCACATTTAGGTTAAACCCAGATTTCCATTATAATCCACATTTTTAAACCCCCACCCAAAAAATACCCAGTAGTACATGTATTCTGTATTACTGACAAGAACACAAACACTGCTCCCATACTACAGCTTATCAACCTGATTTACTGAACCACTACCTACTTATGAAATGCCTCTTCAATACAGTAAGCTAAACTGCATTCTATGAAGGCCAGTGCCATCACACAGAAACAGGATCAAAGCACAAACGGATCTGGAAGTCCAATAAGGTTAATTACAATTTAACTATGACCACATATTTTAGCAGCATTGTGTCTAATTGGTTTTTAACAGCACAATCTGAAAAACACCAAAAGTTAAAAATGTGTTTTATTCCTTAAAATGAACTTAATTAAAGCTTACATTATTTTATACAAAATAGATTCATCTGGAAAAGGGACATGATGTACTGTCATCATTAGATGACCCATATTCCATTGTGGAATATCCCATATTCTGTGGGCCTGTTGGCCTTCTTTTTAAAAAAAAAAAAAAAAAAAAAAAGAAGAAGCTCGTGGAATTTATTTTTGAAACAAATTCATATGTGCTAAACCCCACTACCGAGTGATATTAAGTAATTTATTCAAATCACTATTTGCATTAGATTCTTTTTAAACACTTTGTAAAAAGATTCCAACTGTTATCTCGGAAATTAGGTAGCTTTGTTAGAAGTCCAAAGTCCATACTCCCCCTCTTCTCATATAAATTTGCCTGTCAGTCAAATTTTCAATGGGGCCATTAGGACTCTATTGTAAGTTATCTAATTTTCATTGGGATTAGCACAGAAGTAGTGTATAAAACTACAGCAATGAAGAAGCTATTAGGCTAACAATGGGATGGCACAAAAATAGATCTCACAACTGGGCAAGAAAGGGCAAGAGCAGTGGTCCCCAACCTGTGCTTTTTCATGCTGTTTGCAACAGCTGAGCAAAACACAAGCAAAATATTAAAGGGGGCAGAAGGACGACGAGAACATGAACCTCAGAACCAGAAAGAGTTAAAATGCAATCAGAGTGTCCAAGGGTCCTTCCTTGGCTAGGATTTCTGTTTTTAGTGTCTGCCTCTTTAAGCAACAAACAAAAAAGTTTATTTTTGGTTTTTACTTTTTATTTTCTGCTTTCTTATAATCTTAGAGCATAACCTATTTATAGGACTTAACTAGTAAAGTTATGACTCACCATAATCTTGAACCAGAGTGACTCACAACCACAAAAAGGTTGGGGACCTCTAGTCAAGAGCAACAAGAGTCAGGGATTGGTTATATTTCTGACCCACTACAGTTACATGTTTCACCTCCTTAGCAAGATTATAGATGCCTTAGAAGAAGGGGAATGACAAATTCTCTAAGGGTTTCACCAATTAATTCCCACATATATCATTGCTGCCATAGAGCATCTGAAATATTCTTGAATCAAAATATTTCCCTCCTAGATTTCCATTTCCTTCAAACTGTAGGTCAGTTAAGACTAACTGCACTAAGAGCTTGATATTAGTGAATAAATAGTGGATCTCCACTCCCAAGTTCTCCCCAACAGCCTCAAATAGCCAAGACGCAGAAGTAGAAATGAACTACAGAAGAAAGGGTGCTTGCTTGGCAAAGTACCCAGGACCACTGAATTGGCGACTGCACAGAAAGTAATATTCTATCAATCAATTCAATTTATTGCGTAGCCATATGGCCATTGCAAAAAAGTAATATTCTAAGAGAAACAGTTTTTTTAATGCTCTGAAAATGATAAGCAAAGCAGTATGGCATGCTCCTTAGCGTGCTCCTTTCTGCTATCATCTGAGAATAATAAGCACCTATCGCAACTTTCTGAAAATCTAAAGGAAGGTAACTAGAACTGTAGGGCAGAAAAGGATCTCAGAAAATGATTTTGGGCCACATTCTGACAGTCAATTTGATGTAACTGGGCCTTACGCTTTGATTTTACGCCTTAAAATGTTCACACAAACGAACAGAGCACTAAACCAATGGTATTCAGGAGTGGGGGAAAAGTACTCTTTTCAGTTAGTATTTTCAACGTAACTGTTCACGTGAGTAAGTAACTTATCAAGGCCAAGATTGTAAGCTCTCGGGCAGGGGCTGTGTCTATTTTATTTTCTGTAAAGCGCCAGGTATATCTCTGGTGCTATATAAAAGCTAATAAATAATAATAATAATAATGAGTAGTGGCCATGGCTCAGCGATCACAATGAGTGCTTTTAGACTGACGTAGGGGTGGCCACCCCTGGGTCTGCTCCAACGGCATCAGGTTTAAGTTGATGCCGCCAGAGACCGCAATCCACCCATGTCTGCCATCCCCCCCACACACCATAGAGCTTCAAGTGGATCAGCGGCCACTCTAGGCTGCTGCCCACAGGTCTTTGGCGGTTGCCAGGGCAACCTGTGGCTAGGAGCTGAGCCGCAGCGGCCATCCGCCCTTTAGATGGACCACTGCTCCAGATCTGGGTGGACTGGTCCGCTCGCAGTGCGCTGGAATGTTCCGCAGCACGGCGAGCAGAGTTGGCCCAGAGCAGGGGGGCCACCCAGGGGTGGTGCGGAGCAGGTGTCTGTCAAAAGACACCCCAGGTCTCAGTTAGGTGGAAATGGCTGCAAGGCATTTGCTTTAACACTACTGAAGTGTAGTTCTGTGGATTTAGTATTTACTTTGCTTTATCCTTGTTTGTCCAAATGTGGTCTTAATCCACCCTCCTGCATTGAATAATTAGTTAGTTTTAGGCTGCATTCACGAGATACTCAGTCTACAAAAATCTATCTCCGCCACTGTTTTTGTTGTTTTTTTTAAAAAAAAACATGTGAAAAAGTAGGTCGCAAGATGCACCAGATGTAATGTGCTTTTACTCCAAAAAGTTTAATCTGTAAACCAAAGCACATCAATTGTGCTAAAGCGGTCATACACATTTTTAATGTCATGCAAAGGGATTAATCTTGCTTCCAGTCTGTCTGCACCATAGACGTTAGTGCAGAGCTGCGCAACATTATGAGATACTTGGAAGCAGCCACAGCGATAGTGGTAACTTAAAATGAGCAAGACAGTGTGGTAACATTTTAAAAACATGATTCCAATCCTACGTAAGAAACTGAAGAGGTGGAAGACAGGGTTCATGTGAATGCATTCTTAATCTTCCACAGCAGATGTTCCCCCACACAGGCAACTATACAATTCGGCAAGTTGTTCCTAAAATGTAACTTAAATTTTACTTAAGTTTTCAAATAAAAAGCAACAAAAATGAATAAATAAAATAAATGCTGAGCTTCTCATAACCACAGAACTCTAAAAGTCATAATCTCAAGAAAAATGGCAAGACTGCCATCATTCAGTAAACTTCTTGGCGTTACATTCATTATTTTTACACTGCTGCTAATAATAAAAATGTTCTTCTCTTCTGGCAACCCTGAATGAACACAAACATGAAAGCTGCTAACACTAAGCCTCACTACCATTATGCAAATATCTAAACTCACAACTTTTAATTTCTATGGAAAGCTCAGAAAGCAACTCTTTGCACAACTTTAACCACATCCAAAATATTTAGTTTCAGGAGGCAAACAGAAATCATGTCAGTGACTTAGTGGGTTTCAAAATGCTGTCTGTCGGATAAACTGACGGACTATACATCCAGATCATTGGTGGCAGTGGAGAAGATGCAGCAGATGTGGATCCTTGATTACGGTATTCAGCTATATAAAACAGTACAGAGCATCTTTTGAAAACTGAACAAAATTATCTTTGTTGCACTGAAGATTTAACAAGGCAGTCTGGAAACACTATCACCCTTTGGAAATGAGAGTCTGTCTGAACTATAAAATAACCAGAATATGAAATGCCATCTGCTGTAAATTTCAATACTGATCTGTTTGTATTATTTTTTTAAGCAAATTCATGTGGAGTGAATTAAAAATAAAATATTTTATTTTATCCAAATAGTCCACTGCATCATAATTTTAAAGCACATGACTATGGATGAAATCCTGACCACACTGAAGTCAAAATGTTGCAACCAACTCCAGCAACATCAGGATTTCACTCTAAAAAGTGACACACACTGGATACTATTAGTTACTCTGGCTCCATATTAATGTGTGTCATTTAACTTCGTATTTCAATTTCCATAACTGCAAAGTAAGCAGAATACGTAACTCGCAGATGTTTAAGCAGTAAAGCCCCAGTAAAGATTATAGCAAACGTTTATACTACAGTAGATTATTTCAGTTTGTAAAACACTAATGCCATGATCCTCAAATCACTTGTTCTAGAATAGTCCCACCCGAGCCCAATATGGATTGCTGACTTAATCTTCTGATAGCAGGTTTAAATAAGGTGCAAAAGATAACACTCTCCAGTGAAAATATTTTAAAATGCAAGACCAAATGAGGGTTTTCCTTTTTCAATATGTGCTCAAAACCTTTAACTTACCTCCATACTCTTAGTGGTCATCCTGGATGCAATATACTAATGAAAGAATGTCCTAAAAATTGGTTTTGTGTACACAGAGAAACAACTATTTTAATATTAACCTAGATAACATCATTATGAAGTTCTGATGTCTTCACAATACCCATAGTATTTGTACTGAGGTGGCAGATTTAAGGCAAGGTGTACAATGCCAACACTCATGGGTGCTATTACAATGTTTCACTGATATAAATCCCTCGACTCTGGCTTTTGAAGTTCTATTTGCATGTTTCTCAGAAACCATCATGAAACAAATACTCTCAACGTTTGGCAATTAATGACTCCCAGCCAGTCATAGCACAAAGATTTACACAGGTGTACGGTTATTTCTCATAACACACTATGAAAATCCCAGGTCTCTCTTGATTTCCTTATCAATCCAGAGTGTGTGAGGTTGCCGTATTGGTCCCAAATATTGCAACCAACTCCACCCCTTGTCACCTGCCACCCCACACTGGAACTTATTTGTGGCATCATCCAGTAGCTACAACCCATGCTTATTTATTTAATTTATTTTACAAAATTTATACCCCGCTCTTCCCACCACATGCAGCCCAGAGCAGCTAACAACAATAAAAAAATCTATAGTATAAAATAAAAAATTTTTTAAAAAAAATTCCTTAAGTCCCTGGGCTCCGGGCCGCCGCCGGCGACCCAGAGCCCGCACCGGCAGGTAAGTGTACCGGTCCCGTTGATCCCTTGGGTGAGAGGGTGGTTTAACACCCCCCTCCCACCCCAGCGATCACCCAGTACCTTGGCTTCAGCTCCGGGCAGCAGCGGCGGCGATCCGGCGGCCGGCTTCAGCTCTGCTGTGGCTGCCAGCTTCAGCATGCTAGTGACGCGTACTAGGCCTTCCGGGGAACTTCCGGGTTCCCCGGAAGGCCTAGAGCGTCACTAGCATGCTGAAGCCAGCAGGCACAGCAGAGCTAAAGCCGGCCGCCAGATCGCCATCGCTGAAGCCAAGGTACTGGGTGATCCCTGGGTGGGCGAGGTAGGGTGATACCTGGGGGGGGGGGTGTTAAACCCCAGGGATCAATGGGACCGGTACACTTACCTGCCGGTGCGGGCTCTGGGTCGCTGGCGGCCACCCCGGCCCGGAGCCCAGGGACGGGGGAGGGAGGAGGTTGTTTTTTGTCCTCTATTGAGCTCAATGGGGACAGTTCCCCAGTGAAATCAATGGAGGAAAAACCGGTACCAGTATATCGGTATTAATCCGGTATGCTGGTATTTTGAAATCCGGGAACCGGTAAGTCCGGTACCCGGTATTTCCCCGGATGTCCCACCCCTACCTGCTCTACATTTGCTCATTTTACATATTTCTACTGGCTACACTACATGCCTGTGATTATTTCCACCAACAACAGTTGGTACAGTAAAAGATATCATTCAAACCACTTTGTCTCTCTTGATTTCCTTGGAACACCACATTCATGTGCCCTCAACAAATATGGCTGCCTCAGCTTAAACAAGGCTTTTTATGGAATTAAGAAGCGGTCATATGAAGGCATGGAAAAGTTTTTATTTTCTAGGTACGAATACAGAGAGAACTTTTAAAAACACATTAAAGTTACCCCTGGTGAGGAGGGGGAAGGAAACGGTAACTTGGCGTTCATTAGAAACAAATTGCATACAGTAAGCATTAGGAGGAACCAGGACGTGGTGTGTGACAATTGTGATTAGGGCTCTCTCTCTTTCTGAAAACAGCATGGACGATACCATTCCAAATCCGACAGATCAGGTGTGATCAGCAATATGCCCAGAGCAAGACTTTAGCTCAATGTGTGACCACTATTTAGAGACCCTTTCCTTCTTTCAAGATTTCCCAAGTGTTCCTGCTAAACTCCACATTATTATTAGAGACCTGGCTGACCTTGTTCCGGCTGGGTACTTGGTGCAGCAGCAGCCACGACCAGCAGGACAGGGGCGCTGTGTAGCCATTGTTTTTAGGGATCCATGGTCCATTAGTAGATATCCGGTGCATTCTATGTCAGGTATCAAGGACTACCATCTTGTGATTGATTTTGTGGGAGACAGATTGCAGGTGCTACTAGTAGACCGTGCACCTACCTGTACAGCAGCATCCCTGCATGCTCTAGCAGAGCTGGTGTCGGAAGTGGTGTTGCGGTTCCCAAAGACGTTCGTCTTGGAGGACTTCAATATTCACATCGAGACCAACCTTGGAGGGGCAGAGCATGAGTTCATGGCCGCCATGGCAACCATGGCCATCAGACCAACACACGACAGGGGGCATACCTTGGATCTGATTTTTTGCACCGGCTTTGAGGGATCCGTTGGTGGGGAGGTGTCAGCAGTGCCCTGTCATGGACAAATGATTACTTCTTACGGGCCAGTTTCCCAGTGCATGTCTGCCCCCAGAGAGATGTGGAACCAGTTCAGTTGGTTCGCCCCCCAGAGACTAATGGAACCAGAAAGGTTCCAGAATGCTCTTGGGGAATTACCCTCTGATCTTGATGACCGTTCGCTTGATGACCTTGTTGCATTTTGGAACACCTTGCTGACTGAGGCCACTGACCAGACAGCTCTTAGGCATCCGCTCCCTAAGCATTGGCACAACAGGCCTCCCTGGTTCACATAGGATCTGTGGCGGCTGAAGCAGGAAGGGTGGCAGTTGGAGTGACAGTGGTGTCGTTCGTGTGCTGAAGCCATCAGACTGCAACTTAGAAATAGTTTAAAAGCCTATGCTGTGGCTGTGTGAGCAGCAACGAAGGGGTTCTTTGCTACCCACATAGCATCTGCGAAGTCTCGTCCAACAGAGCTTTTCCGGGTGGTGAGGGGACTGGTCAGTCTGGCCGCCCTCCGCCTGGAACTGGAACCTTCCAGTGACCACTGTGACATGTTTATTGATTACTTCGCGGATAAAATCACTCGGATTCACCATGACATTAATGCTGCACTCGATACAATAGGAGAACCAGAGGTTATGAAAGTCCCGTCCTGTCTGGTTTTGTGGGATCTTGCCAACTGGATGCTCGATGGCCTCATAGAGTTTTAGAATACCTTGCTGACTGGGGCCATCGATCAGACAGCTCCCAGTCATCCGCTTCCTCTGCTTCGATATCGCAGGGCCCCTTGGTTCACTGAGGCGCTGGTTGTTGTTGAAGCAGGAAGGACAGCAGTTGGAGCGACAGTCTTGTGCTGAAGCTGACCAATTGCATCATAGGACTAGTTTGCGAACCTACGCGGTGGCTGTGTGGGCAGCAAAGGAGGATTTCTTTGCTGCCCTCATTGCATCAGCTAAATCTCGTCCAGTGGAGCTTTTTTGGGTGGCGAGGGGGCTGGTCGGTCTGGCTTCCCTCCGCCTGGACCTGGAATCTTCAAGTGACCACTGTGACATATTTGTTGATTCTTTTGCTGATAAAATCATCCGGATTCACCACAATTTCGATGCCACACTTATTACAATGGGAAAGCCAGAGGTTGTAGAAGCCCTGCCTTGTCCAATTCCTTGGGATCAATTTCAGCAGATCTCGCTCGCTGATGCGGAGAATGGTCTTGAGTGGTTAGAGCCACCTCTTGTGAACTAGACCCGTGCCTGTCCTGGCTGGTTAAGGCCTGCCGGGAGACACTGCGGCGGCGGCTGCTGGCTGGGGTCGTCAATGCCTCCCTTCAGGAGGGCGGGGTGCCAAGTTGCCTTAAGGAGGTGGTGGTTCAGCCCGTGCTCAAAAAGCCATCTCTGGACATTGATGCCCTTGCCAGTTATCAGCCTGTCTCCAACCTTCCCTTTTTAGGGAAGGTTATTGAACAGGTAGTGGCTCAGCAGCTTAAGGAGCATCTGGATCGACTCAGTTTTCTGGATCCCTCGCAGTCTGACTTTTGCCCGGGCTATGGAACTGAGACTGCGGTTGTGACTTTGGTCGAAGACCTTCGCCAGGAGTTAGACCAGGGCTGTTCAACCCTGTTGATTCTTTTAGATCTATCGGCTGCTTTTGATACCTTTGACCACGAGTTGTTGGTGACATGCCTGCGGGACCAAGCAGGGATCAGCGAGAGTGTTCTTGAATGGTTCTGTTAATTCCTCGCAGGGAGAACTCAACGAGTGGTGCTTGGGGAATATTTCTCATCTCCCCGGGACCTCTCGTGTGGAGTCCCACAGGGTTCTATTGTTTCCCCTCTCCTGTTCAACGTGTATATGCAGCCGTTGGGTGAGATCATCCAGAGTACTGGAGTTTAGTGCCATCAATATGCTGATGACACCCAACTCTCTCTCTCCTTTTCGTTGGACCCAGGCCCTGCAGTCTCGGTGCTTACACGATGTCTGGCGGCTGTGGGAGACTGGATGAGGGCAAGTCGACTTAGGCTGAATCCCAACAAGATGGAGATGATGTTAGTGGGGAAGGCAATGGATGTGGCGTACCCCATCATTGATGGAGTTTGCCCCCCGCTAGTACCTCAGGTCAAGAGTCTGGGAGTGCTCCTCGACTCGTAGCTCCGCCTAGATGCCCTTTTATTCCCTGTTTTATTCCTTGGTTTGTTGTCTGCAGGGCCCTATGTGAATTTTATATATGCATTTTATTTTTGTAAGCCGCCCCAGGCTGCTATCGGGGTTGTTACGGGTCAGGGGAGATATGGTCTCATGGGGAGGTGTGTTCCATCAGCGAAGAGGGAGCGGTGCCTTGTGCCCATTCCCCTCTCGAACCCCCACACAGGTGGGTTGTGGGTCAAGGCCCGGGAGACCCCAGGCCTTGGTCTGGTGCTGCTGAACGCGAGGTCGGTTGTCAATAAGTCATCTACCATCCGGGAGTTAATCCCGGAGTGGGACGCCGACCTCGTGTGTATTACAGAGACCTGGCTGGACAATGAATCGGGTCCTATTTTGGCTGATCTTGTTCCGGCTGGGTTCTCTGTGCAGCATCAGCCTCGGCTGGAGGGACGGGGGGGCGGTGTAGCCATTGTTATCAAGGATGCGTTGTCTTTTAGGAGATATCCGGTGCAGGCTCCACCAGGTGTTGATTGTCTCCATCTTGTGTTGGATTTGGCCGGGGATAGATTAGGGGTGCTGCTGGTGTACCGTGCACCCAACTGCCCGGCGGCATCCCTACATGCTCTTGCTGATTTGGTGTCAGATGTGATCCTCCGGACCCCTAGATTGGTGGTCCTGGGGGACTTTAATATCCACACTGACACCGATCTTGGAGGAGCGAGGCATGAGTTCATGGCCTCCATGACAACCATGGGCCTGTCCCAAATCATCTGTGGCCCCACACATGAGGAGGGACATACACTGGATTTGGTTTTCTGCACCGGCCTTGAGGCGGGGGGTCAGTTAGTAGGAGTTAAGGCTGTAGAGCCTTTGTCATGGTCTGACCATTACCTCCTTAAGACGTGCATCCTGGCGCACGATAGCCCCCGGCAGGGTGCAGGACCTATTAGATCGGTCCGCCCCCGGAGACTTATGGAACCGGATCGGTTCCGGAATGCTCTGGGGGAGTTTCCCCTGGACCTTGACACCCGCTCTGTCGATGATCTCGTAGCCTTCTGGAACACCTTGTTGGCCGAGACCATAGACAGGGTGGCTCCCAGGCGTCCGCTGCCCTCTCGAGTCTCCCGCAGGTCTCCTTGGTTTACTGAGGGTCTGCGGTGTTTGAAGCGGGAGAGCAGGCAGTTAGAGCGACGGTGGCGCCGGACTCGCGACCAGTATGATCGATCGCAGCATAAGAGCAGTTTAAAGGCTTATGCTGTGGCGGTGCAGGCAGCAAAGAAGCAGTTCTTTGCTGCTCTTATTGCATCTGCAAAGTCACGTCCAGCGGAGCTTTTCCGGGTGGTGAAAGGCTTGGTCAGTCCTGCCTGTCTCCGCCTGGACCTGGAGCAATCCAGTGACCGCTGTGACCGGTTTATCGAGTACTTTGTAGATAAGATCGCTCGCATCCGCCACGATTTCGGCACCACAGTTATTGCAGAGGATCATCTTGGGGCTATGGATGCCCCGTCCTGTCCTGTTTTGTGGGATCGGTTTCAGATGGTGTCGCCTGCCGATGTGGATTCCTTGTTGGGATCTGTTCGTGCCACTACTTGTGAGCAAGATCCATGCCCGTCCTGGCTGGTGAAAGCCAGCCAGGAGACGTTACGGCCGTTGTTGGCTGGGGTGGTTGGTGCCTCCCTTCGGGAGGGCAGGGTGCCTGACTGCCTAAAAGAGGCTGTGGTTAGACCCCTGCTCAAGAAACCATCTCTTGACGCTGATGCTCCTGCCAGTTATCGGCCGGTCTCTAATCTTCCCTTTTTAGGGAAGATTATTGAACGGGCTGTGGCACGACAGCTCCAGGAGCATCTGGACCACATCGGTTTCCTTGATCCCTCCCAGTCTGGGTTTCGGCCTGGGTATGGTACGGAGATGGCATTGGTGGCCTTGGTTGACGATCTCCATCTGGCGTTGGACCAGGGTCGTCAGACCTTACTGGTCCTGCTAGACCTTTCGGCTGCATTCGACACAGTCGATCATGAGGTGTTGGTGACTCGCCTGCGGGACCGTGCTGGAATTGGCGGAACGGTCTTGGACTGGTTTCGTTCATTCCTGGCCGGGAGAACTCACCGGGTGGTCTTGGGGGAGTGTACGTCTTCCCCCCGGGACCTCACGTGTGGAGTCCCGCAGGGTGCCATTCTGTCCCCCCTCTTGTTTAACATCTATATGCAGCCGTTAGGGGAGATCGTGAGGGGGTTTCAGGGCATGCAGTGTCATCAGTATGCTGATGACACTCAGCTCTACCTCTCCTTTTCCACCGACCCAGGCCATGCAGTCTCCTTATTTTCCCAGTGCCTGTCAGCTGTGGGGGCTTGGATGAGGTTGAGCCATCTGCAACTGAATCCTGACAAGACGGAGGTGATGTTGGTGGGCGAGGGCTTGGGGAGCCTGGGGGTGGTTGAATCTCCTCTTGTTGGGGGGGTTCGCCCCCCCATGGTGTCTCAAGTGCGGAGTCTGGGTGTGCTCCTTGATTCGCGGCTCAGCTTGGAATCTCAGGTTGTGGCCGTGGCGGGGAGTGCGTTTCGGCAGTTACATCTTGTCCGGCGGCTTCGGCCGTATCTCTCAGACTCCGACCTCGCCACTGTCATCCATGCCTTCATCACCTCGAGGCTGGATTACTGCAACGCGCTCTACGTGGGGCTGCCCGAGAAGCTGGTCCGGAGGTTGCAGCTGGTGCAGAATGCCGCGGCCCGTCTCCTGACGGGGGCGGGTCGCAGGGAGCACATGACACCAGTGCTCCGGGCTCTGCACTGGCTGCCTATAAAGCACCGGGCCAGGTTCAAGGTGCTGGTTTTAACCTTTAAAGCCCTTCACGGCCTAGGCCCAGCCTATCTGCGGGATCGCCTCACTCCCCATGTACCCGTGCGACCCTTGAGATCGTCCGTGGGAGCCTTTTGGGAGGTTCCCCGGGCGAGGCGGGTGGCCACCGATGTTAGATCTTTTTCGGTGGTCGCCCCTGTGCTGTGGAATTCGCTTCCGGAGGAGGCTCGGCTGGCACCCACTCTCCTGCTGTTTCGGCGTATATGTAAGACCTGGCTGTTCCGTCAAGCTTTTGGCGGGGGGTAGGGGTGGGGTGGGGATAGGGATGGGGGTTTTCCCCATGTAGTGTATTTTAAATTGTTTTAAAAGTTTATTATTGTTTTAAATGAAATGCTGTTCGCCGCCCCGGGCTGCCCTGTGGGCAGGAGGGGCGGGATATAAATTTAAAAATAAATTTTAAAAAAATAAACAACAAGTAATAAATATAAATAAATAATCTGTTTTAGTGGGTATCGCCCACTGATGCAAAGGATGTTCTTGGGGTGGTCAGAGCTACCTCTTGTGAACTGGACATGTATCCATTCTGGCTGGTCAAGGCCAGCTGGGAGACACTGCGGCCGTTGCTGGCAGGGGTGGTCAATGCTTCCCTTTGGGAGAACAGAGTGCCAGGTTTCCTCAAGGAGACGATGGTGCGGCCTCTGCTCAATAAACCATCACACTTGACACTGACTCCCTCGCCAGCTACCGGCCTGTCTTTAACCTTTCCTTTTTAGGAAAGGTTATTGAGCGGGTTGTGGCTCGGCAGCTACAGGAGCATCTGGACCGCTTCGTTTTCTAGATCCCTCAGAGTCTGGCTTTCATTTGGATTATGGTACCAAGACTGCATTTATGGCTTTGGTCAATGACCTCCGCCATGAATTTATTTATTTATTTATTTATTTAATAAATTTCTACCCCGCCCCTCCTGCAACGCAGCTCAGGGCGGCTTCCATCATTAAAACAATAAAATACAATAAAATCAATCTAAAACACTCAGAAAATACTTGAAATATTAAGTATTAAATATAAATATAGCTATAAACAGGGCTAGACCAAAACCACAAAACAAATGGGTAGGGGACTAAACACCTCCCTCCCCACCCTCCCTCCCAAAGGCCTGGGCAAAGAGTCAGGTCTTACAGTTTCGCCGAAATGTTAGAAGGCTTGGGGCCAGGCGATCAGGGTCGATCAACCTTTCTGATTCTGTTAGATCTGCCAGCTGTCTTTGATACCGCTGATCACGAGATGTTGGTGACTTGTTTGCGGGACTGAGCCGGATTGGGCAGGGCTGTTATTGAACGGTTCTGTTCCTTCCTGGCCAGGAGAACTCAACACAAGTGGTGCTGGGGGACTGCTCGTCATCCCTCCAGGACCTCTTGTGTGGAGTCCTGCAAGGTTCTATTGTGTCACCTCTTTTGTTCAATGTGTATATGCAGCCACTCAGCGAGGTCGTGAGAGAGTTTGATGTTCAGTGTCATCAATATGCTGACTTCTCCCAACTCTACCTCTCTTTTTCATCCATGCTTGGCAGTCTCAGTGCCTGGCAGTTGTGCGGGACTGGATGAGGTTGAGTTGTCTGAAGCTGAATCCTGATAAGACAGAGATGATGCTAGTAGGGAGGGTGGTGGGGTTCGTGTTCCATGTCATTGATGGGGTCTCCTCCCCCCCCCCCCCACTGGTCCCTCAGGTTCATAGTCTGGGAGTTCTCCTCAACTCTCAGCTCCACTTGGATGCCCAGGTGGGGGCTGTGGTGAGGAACACATTGCACCAGCTACATCTAGTGCGGCGGCTTCGGCCATATATCTCAGACTGCGACCTGGCCACTATCATCCATGCTTTCATCACCTCAAGACTGGACTATTGTAATGCGCTCTACATGGGACAACTCATGGTGATGGTTCGGAGGCTGCAGCTAGTGCAGAATGCAGCAGTCTGCCTCCTTATGGGAACGGGTCGCCGTGAGCACATAACGCCAGTTCTCTGCCCTGACTGCCTATAGTCTTCCAGGACTGATTCAAGGTGTTGGTGTTTACCTATAAAGTCCTATACGACTGCCTCACTCCCTGGGCTCTGGATCAACCCCTGCGGTCGACTGGGAGCACCTTCCTCGAAGTCCCCCAAGTATCTCGTGAGGTGACTATAGAGAGGGCATTCTCAGTAACTGCACTAAGGCTGTGGAACTCCCTTCCAGCAGAAGTCTATGTGGCCCCAGACCTCTCCTTCCTTTAGACGACAATGGCTGTTCCGCCAGGCTTTCGGTGAGGGAGATGGGTAAGGGATGGGGGGTTGAGGGAGTGGATTTTTCTATCCTTGGTGCCCCACCACATGGTTTTATAGTGCTGTTTTATATTTATTGCATATTTATTTTTACTGTATTGTATTTTATATGTTTAATTTTGTAATTTTGTTTAACTTGTTAGCTGCCCCAAGCTGCTATTAGCAGGAAGGGTGGGGTATAAGTATGTCATATCAAATAAAGTAAATAAAACATTCACCCGTATAACTACAGTCATGTACAGACAGCCATAGGTGTCTGAAATCCAATGACAATGATTTGGGGCCTCCAAATGCATCATTGACAAACTTACTTTAGGATAAAGCACATATATTGGAACTGCTCAAACATTTACTGATCATTGCTGGAAGGGGTGTCTGTTTTTGTTATGAGCAGGTCTCCAATTAGTACATTTTTCAGTCAACCTTACAGGTTAGGTAAGGACGTTAAATATATGAAGATTGGACATTAAGAACACAGATTTTTATCAATGGTGCATAACCATATACAATGGAAGTGCAAGAATGATATTTCTTCGTGTAAGACTGTTCATATACGAGTGATGAGGAAATATTGTGCCTAACCCAGGAAGAAAGCAGTCATCACCACAGAATTAGCATTGCTTTATGATAGCAACCTACCACTGGATCAGGAATAGACAGTGATGACCAAAGAGATTTTGGGCCTCCAACAGAAGAATCTGTCATGGGTAGGTGTGGAAGCAGACACATTAACGATCTGTTTTTCTATTATATTCTGGCAACTACCCCCACCATGCTGAAAGTATCTCTGAAATGAACCAAATTAATTTGGGATAATTAAGATATTTACAAACAAATATTTCATTGGAAAAACCTCATCAAATTACAATTTACCTACATTTCAAACTGCCCTGAAGCTGCCTCGGCTTGTCTCTAACCTTCCCTTTTTAGGGAAGGTTATTGAATGGGTAGTGACTCGGCAGCTGCAGGGGCATCTTGATCGCATCCGTTTTCTTGATCCCTCTGAGTCGGGATTTCGTCCAGGGTATGGCACTGAGACTATGCTTGTGGTTTTGGTGGTGATGGCTTGGAAACTGCAGGTGGTGCAGAATGCGGCAGCCCGTCTCCTGGTGTGACTGGGCCGCCAGGAGCATATTACACTGGTCCGCCGTTCTCTGCACTGGCTGTCGGTAGTTTTCCAGGACTGATTCAAGATGTTGGTCTTGGCCTATAAAGCCCTAAACGGCCTAGGCCCTACCTATTTGCAGGACCACCTCACTCCCCGGGTCCTGGATCGGCCCCTGCAGTCATCTGAAGGTGCCCTGCTCGAGGTCCCCTGGGTTTTCTTTCAGGGGAGGGCATTCTCGGTGGCCGCACTACGGCTGTAGAACTCCCTTCCGGTGGGGGTTCAGCTGGCCCTGGATCTCCTTTCCTTTTGAAGAAGTTGTAAGACCTGGCTGTTCCACCAGGCATTTGAAGGGGGAGATGGGTGATGGAGTGGAGGTCTAGGGTCGGGTTGGGTATTCTTCCTCCTTTTATGAACTGTTTTAATTGATGTTTTATGTTTTTATGATTGTTTTTATGCCTGTGGCAGGAGGGGCAGGGTAATAAAACTTTTAAATAAATAAATAATAAATATTAAACAGTAATTAATTACAAAGTCACGGTAATATCGGTAATTCAGTATCATCCTATTTAAAAGTGAATTGCAATCAGGATACAATTTTAGAGGTTGCCGTTTCTGTCTCAACTGGAGCAGTCACCAAATGGAGCAGTCAGACTGTCCATTCATTTTGGGGGAATTGCTTCAATCATAAGCCATGTGTGCTCTTCTCAAAATATGACCCACAGCCAGAGAAATCTCCCTTTCTTCTACCATTTGGTGGTATTTACAAGGAAACCAAAGGAGCAAGTGGTTTTCCTTTTTGAACTCAGGAAATAAGACTGCACATTCTGTGTGCTCAGGATTTATCAATAACTCAATCATCAGCTAAGTAATGGAGTTTCACTGTCAAACTAATAGCAAATTCCTGACCCCACTGAAATCACTGGGAGTTTTCCCATTAACTTCAAAGGGTATTTTCAGACAGACAGCAGTCCTGCCTCTGCTCCGCCTCACACCTGGGTGACCCGTTTGTCTAAAGGCGGCCCGCAAGATGTGCAGGCGGAGAAGACTGTCTCTGCTCTGGGGCAGCCTCGCTGGTGGCACTCCAGAAGATCCCAGATCACCCCCAACGGAGCAGGCCAGCCAAACTGTCTACTCTCGGCCTGGGGTTGCCCCAGGCAACACCATAGAGTTGTGGGCCGCAGCCCAGAGAATTGGGTGATGCACCCACAATCTATGGTGTGAGGGAGCATCACAGGGGCAGACCATGGGTCAAGCAGCCACTGTGGGTGGTCAGTCCCATGTTCGTCTGAAGACACCCAATAAAACAGGACTTCATCACAGGTCCTTGCCTGTCTTCAGATTGCTTGCCATGTGCTGTTGCCTAATTTCTTTGTTAAGACTGCAAGGAAATATTGTTTTCTTCAAGTATTCTCCAAAGCAGATGCCTTTGTCCTAGCCCTACCTACCTTCTGCAGGCAGGAGTCACCACTAGGGCAAACAGTTCAACCACAGAATAAGAGGAAACAGCTTTCATG
Organism: Sphenodon punctatus; assembly: GCA_003113815.1. Classification (NCBI taxonomy): domain Eukaryota; kingdom Metazoa; phylum Chordata; class Lepidosauria; order Sphenodontia; family Sphenodontidae; genus Sphenodon; species Sphenodon punctatus. The sequence continues at coordinate 3,874,332 of QEPC01008108.1, read as the reverse complement.
GATATTCTGATCATTGACTTGGCCTGTAGAATGTAGGTGGTCACAAGGCAGATACGAGTTCGACAAGATGAACTCCCTTACAATTTCTTGGCAGTTCAAAAGTAAAGGGCATGCAATATACCAACACCTTTACCCTCCATCCAGACAGACAACTGAAAGCAAGCCTACAGTGGAAAGAAAGTAAAATGGGTTTGTCTGTACCACATTTATATCCCTTCAGCATCAGAAATAGACATTTTGATATATAAACAGACTATGCATGCTTTTATAGTTCATTAATGAACTTCAAAGATTCCATCACTATACTTTTGAAATCTAGTTTCAAAGTGCTTTCTTCATAATAGGGAAGCCTAGCCACAAAATATTAGATATTATAAATCTTTATTATTAACAGAAATTAATTTCATTGAGCAATTTTAACATATTCCCTAATGTGAAGTAAGAGAATGAGGTTTCCTTTTTGCACACACAACTTGTAGATGCATGTGAGTGAACAAAATTATACATATAAAGATCAAGTAGGCTGAAAAAAAATCAGACCCTGAAGGAACAAAACATAATACTGGGTAAGAGTGGCCATTATCTGCAAATTGTACATGGCAAGGAGCTGCATGCGAAAGTTTTCCAAAAGCAGTGAACAGGGATATCCAGAGGCACAGTAAAGCCATGCACTCTTGTAAGGCATAATTTCCTCCCAAATACTGCACTTTCAGCTGAGTAATAGCCATGGGGAACAGAGGTACAAAGAATACCCTCATGTGCAACCCACAAACAGCAATAGTCTCTCAAAGATTGCATGCAGTTACTTCACTACTATTAGGGAGCTTCTGCGCGTGGCTCCCTGCCGTGCACATTTTGTGGCTTGGGGCCAATGTGTTTTAATTAAGGTTCCCAAGAAAAACATCAATTACAAATTAAACATTCCTGACTAAGCATAACCATTTGACAAAATTAATTTATGTTGTTTTAACCGGAGCTGTAGAAGCCCATTTGCCAGAGGCAAGTAAACTTTGAGAGCTGATGAATGGGTTTTTCTAGCCCAGCCAGCAATGTTGAGCCTGAGCCTCAGGGCTGGAACTCTCTCCTATAGACTGACGGTGGGAAAGTAGGAATGTCCTCTCCCTGGAGAGGAGTCCCAGCATCAGGGCTCTCATAGGGTCTCCACACACCATCACATCAAATCATTAGCAGAGGGAAATCCCACTTCCACGTGCATTGCTGAGCCAGAGCCATTGGATCGAGACTCCGTATTCTCGCCGTACCTGCCAACATGATATGATGCGGGGGGGGGGGGCAAGGGACAGCCTGAGGCTGGGACTCAGCCCTGTACATTTGAAGGGCTCACCTATTCCCCTCCCCCATCAAAGGCTGCATTCACATGAAGTTGTTAGCTCGGCAGAAATCACTTACCCTACCTTACTGTTAATCGTGGGTGTGAAAGATTTGTGATGGAAGCCTGCTAACATTCCGGCGATATTGCAAGACCTGGCTGTTCGCCCAGGCCTTTGGGAGGGAGGGTGGGTAGGGTGGGATGTTTTAGTTCCCCACCTATTTTGGTTTCTATACTGTATCCTTGTCCTGTTTTAATATTTGATAATATTTATGATGATTTTAATTGATTTTATTGTATTTTAATGGTTGGAAGCCACCCCGAGCTGCATGGCAAGAGGGGCGGGGTAAAAATTTATAAAATAAATAAAAATAAATAAAATAAATAAGATGCATGTAATGCATGCTGTAACGTGGGTGAAGTGTGAAAAGTTAAGCCGGAAAAAGGTTTGCCAATCGAGCTAAATCCCTGTCCCGCATTTCCCTTATTGTGGGAAGGGATTAATTTGCATTATCAGCCAGTCTTAATTGTTGCAGAGGTGAATAGAGGTTATGTCCCCCTCAGAGGAAGAACCCTCACCAGCTGCCTAATGAGGACAACATATTGCTGATAACAAAGAGCCTAATAGTGGAACACCTATTATTAGTCACAGCACTACTGTGGTAAATTTTAAAGTGGGAGGGAATTTTTGAAATGGAGGAGGGGAATGTGTAAACAATTAAAATGCAGGAATGCAAACTACGGCATCAAAGAATACACCTGGAGTAGAGTGTGATCTCGTATGGATGCAGTCTGTTAGTAGGAGCCGAGGGTCCCACATGCAAAACAGAGTCTCGACACAGAAACTCTGGCGCAGGACTGATTGCAGGGCTCTCTTAAGCCCCGTTAATTGTCTGATTGATGTATAAGAAGAATACTCTATCCATCCCACCTGCAGTGCTGAGCACAAGCTTATTAATTTTCATCCTGCCCTATCTCCTTAGCCCGTGGCTGATCTTAGAGGCTGCAGAGGGAAATAAGGAGACGGTGGTCCTTTAGATATGTAGGACCCAGGCCGTTTTGGACTTGGACTCAGCAATGCAGATAGGGTTCTTCTACTTCTCCCCTGATCTGATCGTCAGCAGGGAGAGGAGGAGAGTTACCCATCCATCCCAATGTTTGCTAACAAGTAGGCTTCTGTGTCTTATCATGGGCAATTTTTTTCCTTACAGCTCTATTTTAACCCATTCATCATCTGGTTTTCATTTTTGGAGGAAGCCTTCATTTGTATTACAACACTAAATCAGGGAAAGTTGCCACTTGCAAAACAAACATAACATTTCATGTAAGGCTCTGGTGGGAGTTCTGCACAGAGGTATTTCTGTATTGTGGGTTAAAACATTCTCTTTAAATATTAACAACAGAGTGATGTAAGCCACATTAGGAAAGAAAACAAGTATTTTAAATTAAGTTTATTTTTAGAACTAATCCACATATTCTGAATACAGCAGCATTTTCTTAACATAGGGTTGTCCCCCACGAGTTCTCACTGGCATAACTCCATAAACTACTCAGTGGTGGGAGGCAAACATTTATTTTCTTTACTTTTTAAAAAAAACACCACAGGCAATTTACAGAGAGAGAGTGTATTTCTGACTCAACTGCCAAAAGGTTGGTGAATGTATTGTACTGAAAATCAGATCTCTAACAGTGCTTTTGATAAGGTCCCTCACAAGAGAAACTTGAGGAAATTAAATTGTCACAGGATAGGAGGTAGTGTCCTATGGAAACAAAGGGTATGACTAAATGGTCAGTTTCTGCAATGGAGAGAAGTAAATAGTGGAGTGCCTCAGGGATCTGTACTGGGACTGGTGGTGTTAAGGAGTCAGGTGATCAAATCTGCAGATAAAGTTATTCAAAATAGTTAAAACCCCAGTGAGAGGACTGGGAGGAATTGCAGGAGGATAATGGCAGGCGAAATCTAACTTTGACAAGTGCAGCAGTATATTGAAATCCTTAGCTCAAACCGCAGCAGCAGTCAAAAAAAAAAAAAGCAAACTATGTTAGGAATTATTCAAAAAAGGATAGAGAATAAAACTGAAAATATCATAATGCTTCTATATAAATCTATGGTTAAACCGCATCTTGACTTGTGTGTGCAGTTCTGGTCTTCCCAGCTCAAAAGATATAGTAGAATTAGAAAAAGTACAGAGAAGGGCAACAAAAATGATAAAGGGTATAGAACAACTTCCATATGAAGAGAGGTTTGATAGGTTAGGGCTCTTCAGCTTGGGGAAGAGACACCTGAAAGGAGATACGATTGAAGTTTATAAAATCATGAGTGGTGTGGAATGAGTAAATAGGAAATGGGTATTTACCCTTTCAAATAGTACTAGAACTAGGTGGCACTCCATGAAACTAACTGGCAGCAGATTTAACACACATAAAAGGAAGTACTTTTTCACTCAATGCATAATTAACTTGTGGAATTTGTTGCCAGAGGATGTGGTCAAGGCCAGTATTATAGGATGTGGTCAAGGCCAGTATAAAAAAGGATTGGATAAGTTCTTGGAGGGTAGGTCCATTAACGGTTATTAGCCAAGTGGGTTTGGGGACATAACTGCTGTACTGTCAGGAGCTGGGAGCGAACAACAGGAAATGGATCACCACCCCATTATGACCTGTTGGGTACGTCGCCCAAGCAACTGAGATTGGCCACTGTCAGAGACTCGACTGGTCTGACCGAGTATGGCACTTATGTTCTTATCTTAGTGCTAATTCTGGATTAAACAATTAACATAATTAAACTTAGTACTTTATTTGTTAATAGCCTGAAAAGCATGAATATCAGAAAAGGACTGCCAGAAAGTTCGTAAGATAAAATTTAACAGGACAAAACAAAGAATTAGCTTAAATTAGTTTCAATTAGCTAAAAGCTCAACACAGTGGCATATAAAATTAAAGAAGGCAATATGAATTTAACTTTATTCGTAATAAAACGAACACATCTAGCTTTTCCTACACTGTACTGTGAATTTTTCTGCGCTGAAATATTGCTTCACTGCACTGGTTTGTATTTTAGGGGGGGGGGGGACTTAAATTTCTGGATCAAGGTCAACACCAGACTGCTATTTCAAAATGATGTAAGATTGGGATAGTCTATCTTTAAGCACCATGGCCACAGGAAATAGGGGCCAAGGTTAAAATGTGACCTATTATGGGAGGGATAGTTACTCTCTTGCTTCATATGGAAAAAACTTCTCTTTTAAAAAATTGTTATAATTCTGAGGGTCAAACTATTTCTATATCAAACCTAACAAAAAACAGACTTGCTCCTCACTCCACACCTAGGAGGCTGTTCACGGCTCTGCTTCACACATTCCCTGAGTAGGTCAATGAGACTGGTTTGAATCCTGTTTCTTATGAAGAAAGTCATGAATTATCAAATAAATAAGTACTGTATACCATACAGCAATTTCTCTCAGAAGGAAAAAGTAATTTATGTGCACTAGTGACTTTGGCCACATTTGTGCGAAACAGTCGTTAGCCTGCTACACTGACCAGGACGCTTAACACAAGGTCACAAAGGCTGCAATTCACAAATGCAGTCTAACTGAAGCCCGCTGTGGATTGTGGCTAAAGTCTCTGGTCACCGGGAATACAATCCAAGCTTCATGACTCCTAGGTTTATGTTTCAGCAAACCCATTTCTTCCACATCTGTGTGCAACTATCATATCTGTAAGTTTCACCTTGCGTGTGCGCATTTTGTTATATTTGCCCCACAAAACATGCTAACATAATAAATATTCCAAAAAGAAACCAATCGTCAATTTCTATGCAGGTGAGATTCCACAATGGCACTGTTTGACAGAAAAGAGAATGTTAAATGCTTTACTAGAACCAACTGAATAATGAGAAAATGCCAAAAGCGAGGGGGGAAAAGGCCTGTTATTCAATCTCACATTCATGAACAACATGCCAAAATGCTGATTAGATGGGAAGATACAAATTCTTTATGTAGCAGATTGGGCTATATGCACCTGCTACAGGTCCGGAGTGGAGTTGGTGCTGCTGGTCCTTTGAGAGGGTAGGGGGAGCCATGGGGCAAGTGGCTCTTTAATAGGCTCGGGGGAACCAGCAAGAAAGAGAACAGGTGACGGGTGTTTAAATCCAGCTGGCAAACTGCAGTGAGTAACGCAGAAGTGGAGACGACCTGGAAGCTGCTGAACATCCTGGGTAGCCTGCAGCCAGGTAACAAAGGAAGGTCGGAGAGGTGAACGCTGAGGAGGAGATGTGCCAAGGGAACCAGGCTCTGGTGGACACTGCTGAGGTGTACGTCAAGGGACCAGGCTCTGGCAGACGCTGTGGAGGAGGCGTGCCAAGGAAGTCAAACTCTGGCAGAGTGAGGAGCTGAGTGGAGAGCAGCCAGCAAAGAGGGTGAGCTGAATCCGAGCTGCGAGAACGACGGCAGTCGCATTAAGCTGCCAGAGATTGATTCACACCACTTTTACACATGACAAAAATGGTTTCTTATAAGTGCTCAAGATAATACCGGGTGTTATAAATACTGGAGTTTTGTAACGTGTGAACGCACTACTCCCCTTTTGTGCAGCAAGTTCTCGTAGCCTTGTAAGACGTGGACCTTCCTCTTCCTGAGAACACCCTGTAACCACCTCTGCCTCTAACTTCTATGGGGCACTCAGGGCTTGTACTAATTCTCAAGGTGACCCCTCTGAAGGGAAAAGTTTTCCCCACCCTGTGGTCTAGACTGAAAAAGGTGTTTTTAAAGAAATTTGTTAATCAACATGTTAAAACATATAATTGTACCTACTGTAAATGAGCAAATCCCTACACAATGCAGTATACAATAAACCTTAACTATTTTGTGGGTTGATGTGGGGGAGAGTTTACGAAGTTATGAGTGCTTTCAGATGTACATTCTTCTCACAAAGAAAGCACCCCGCACTAACCTATGTATATACAGAGCTGAGGACAGGTATAAGTCCTATAAAGAATCATTCTTGCCAGCCAAACTGCTATCTCTGACTGAGCAGGGATCCTGGGGAGAGCTGGGCTTGGCTGGGCTGCAAAAGCTACCCTGAGGGATCCCCTGCAGCTGTGTGACTCGGCTTCTCCTCCCCCTGCAGGTAATTCCATAAAGAGGAAGCTGCCCTGAGGACGGCACACTCTGGGCGGCGGCCGAAGGGCACCACCAAAGGGCAAAGAGCCATTGGCGGGGCGGAGGCGGCCACCCTATTTGTGGAATCCAGGGAACACCTGTTACACTAGAGGAGGTTGGGAGCCAGTTGGGCTCACCTCCCCCCAGGCTGCAGGGATTCCACCGCCCTCCTGGTGGCAGAGGATGAAGGGGTAGAATCACCATCTTCCCTGCCGCTTCTGGGGGCGGGATGCTGGCTGGGAGCCAGTTGGACTTACCTCCTCCCCACCCCCACCCCCCAGCACTGTCCATGGCTTCACTCGCTCATCCACTGTCGGGGCTGGGAGCCAGGCTGCAGGGACTCCACCCCCTCCCGGTGGCAGAGGGAGAGGGGGGGCGGGACCACCATCTTCCCTAAAGCTTCTGGGGGCATCTTCCCTGTGGCTTCTGTTACACCGGAGGAGCCTGGGAGCCAGTTGGGCTCACCTCCCCTCTTCCCCCTCCCCAGCATTGTCCGCGGCTCCACTCGCTCACCCGCTGTTGGGGCTGGGAGCCAGGCTGCAGGGACTCCACCCCTTCCCAGTGGCAGAGGGAGAGGGGGGGCGGGACCACCATCTTCCCTACGGCTTTTTGGGGCAGGGTGTCGGCCCCAGTAGGGGTTCCTCAGTGGCATGACTTCAGAGAGCCTTTGGGTGTGGGGTTCTGTCTGTTGACAGTGAATTGTGGGGAGGGTTTGTATTAGGGAATACTTGTTTAAAGTGGGGGGGGGGGAAGTGTGGGATGTGACTGGTGGGCGGTTTCTTTATTTATTTATTTTATAGGGTGGTGGTAAGGGGATGGGGGATCTAGATGGGATTTGGATTAGGAAAGCAATGAGTCCAATTTGGGAATAGGTGGGTGGGTGGGGATCCTCCCCTTGATTGGGGCAGGACAGCCAGAGGGGAGCCAGGGCTGGGGCCAGGTGGGGGAGCACAGCCATTGGGGTCGTGATGGAACGTGGGAGGTATGGTCCGTATGTGGGGTATGTTCAAGTTGGGCGGCGCGACAGGTGCTTGATATCTTTTCACCGCACCACCCCTCTAACAATGGGGCAGGTGGTTCTGAATCAGAGGGCCCCTGACCTGGTGCTGATGCTGATGAATGTGAGTCGGTAGCAAATAAAGCAACAACGGTCCAGGAATTTATCCTGGACCATGCAGCCGACCTCGTGTGCATCATGGAAACCTGGCTGGACATAGAAACGGACGGGGCCTATTTTGGCTGACCTTGTTCCAGCCGGGTATTCCATGCAGCATCAACTGCGGTCAGAGAGACCAGGGGGTGGGGGTGGGGCAGTGTAGCCATGATTTTTAGGGAGGATTGGGCTGTTCGGAGGTATCCTTACCCTTATCCTTGCCACATGAACCTGCCTGCTGTCATTCTCATCCGTAACCAAGCCAAGTACGTGCACTTGAGACCTCGCATCTTCATGAATGTTAGACCCCTTGTCTCTCCCTCTGTTCCCCTTCCTAAGTCTCTCCCCCCAGCCCTTGTCTCTCAGATTGTAAGCCCTAGGGGCAGGGACCGTGTCTATTTTATTACTTTGTAAAGTGCCAGGTACACTGCTGGTGTTATATAAATGTTTGTTAATAATAATAATCCGGTGTAATCCATAATGGGGATTGAGGGCCTCCATCTGCTGTTTGATGTGGCAGGGGACAGTTTGGGAGTGCTGCTAGTATACCATGCACCCACCTGTATGGCAGCCTCCCTGCATGCTCTAGCAGATCTGGTGTTGGGAGGGGTGTTGCGATCCCCGAAAACGATACTCTTGGAGGACTTCAACATTCACATTGATGCTGATCTTGGGGGTGCAGAGTGTGAGTTCATGGCCCCCATGGCAACCATGGGCCTGTCCCAGAGGGTCACCAGCCCGACGCTCCAGGGGGGACATACCTTAGACCTTGTGTTGTGCACTGGCCTGGGGGGGTAGGTTCATTGGTGGGGGAGATATCAGCTGTGCCCTTGTCATGGACAGACCATTACCCCCTGCAGGTCCCTCTCCTGACGCACGTTTGCCCCTGGAGGAGTGGAACCTATTCGAATGGTCCACCCCCGTAGACAGATGGAACTGGAGTGGTTCCAGGAGGCTTTTTTTGGGGGGGGGAAATACCGTCTGATCTGGACGGCTGTCCCATCGATGGCCTCGTCGAGCTGTGGAACATCTTGCTGACGGAGGTCATTGATCAGATAGCTCGGAGGCGTCAGCTTCCCAGGTGGCAGCACTACAGGCCTCCCTGGTTTTTAGAGGGGCTGCGGGTGCTGAAGCAGGAGGGAAGGCGGTTGGAGCTACAGTGGCATCGTTCACATGGTGAAGTCGACAAGTTACAGCACAGAGTGAGTTTACGAGCCTATGCCATTGCTATGCGAACAGAAAAGAAAGTTTTTTGCTGCTCTTATGGCATCCGCTAAATCCCATCCAGCAGAGCTGTTCCGGGTGGTGCGGGGGCTGGTCAGTCCGGCCTCCCTCCACCTTGGAGTGGAGTCACCTAGTGCCCACTGTGACTTGTTCGTGGATTATTTTAGGGATAAAATTGCTTGGATTCACCATGGTTTTGACGCTGCATTTTCTGCAGTGGGGCAAATAGAGGTTATGGAGGCCCTGCCTTGTCCTTGTTTGTGGGATCAGTTTCAGCTGATGACCCCTGCCGATGCAGAAAATGTTCTTGGGGCTGTCATGGCCACCTGTTGTGAACTGGACCCTTGCCCGTCCTGGCTGTTTAAGGCCTGGCAGGGGTGGTAAATGTCTCCCTTAGGGAGGGCAGGGTTCTGGGCTGCCTTAACGAGGCAGTAGTGTGATCCGTGTTCAAGAAACCATCGCTTGACATGGTCTCCCTTGCCAGTTATCAGCCAGTCTCTAACTTACCTTTTTATGGAACGTTACTGAGCGGGTGGTGGCCCGGCAGTTGCAGAAGCATCTGGATCGTATCGGTTTTCTTGATCCCTCGCAGTCAGGGTTTCACCTGGGATATGGCACTGAGACTTCGCTTGTGGCGTTGGTTGACGATCTTCGCCGAGAATTAGACCAGGGCCATTCAGCCCTGCTGATTCTATTACATCTGGCGGCGGCGTTTGATACCGTTGATCATGAGATGTTGGTGATGCGCCTGCAGGACCATGCAGGGGTGTGCAGTACAGTTCTTGACTGGTTCTGCTCCTTCCTAGCTGAAAGAACTCAGCGAGTGGTACTCAGTGATTATTTTTCATCACACCGAGACCTCTCATGTGGAGTCCCGCAAGGTTCTGTTTTGTCCCGTCTCCTGTTCAACGTTTATATGCAGCTGCTTGGCGAGATGGTCAGGAGGTTTGGCGTGCGGTGTCATCAACATGCTGATGACACCCAGCTCTACCTCCCTTTTTCATAAGACCCAGGCCCAGCAGTCTCGGTGCTTAATGGGTGCCTTGAAGCTGTGGGGGACTGACTGAAGCTGAATCCTGACAAGACGGAGGTGATGTTGGTGGGTAAGGCAGTGGGGGTGACAGCCCCCATCATTGATGGGGTGTTCCCTCTGCTGGTCAATCAGGTCCATAATCTGGGGCTGCTCCTCAACTCTCAGCTCTACCTGGATGCCCAGGTGGGGGCTGCAGCGAGGAGTACATTTCGTCAATTACATCTGGTGCGTCGGCTTTGGCTGTATGTCTTGAACTCTGACCTGGCCACCATCATCCACACCTTCATCATCTCTAGGCTTGACTACTATAACGCGCTCTACGTGGGGCTACCTTTGGTGATGGTACGGAGACTGCAGCTGGTGCAGAACGTGGCAGCCCATCTCCTGGTGTGATTGGGTCGCCGGGAACATATTACATTGGTTCTTCGGACTCTGCACTGGCTGCCTGTAGTCTTCTGGTACTCACCTGTAAAGTCCTAAATGGCCTCAACCCCCGGGTTCTGGATTGGCCCCTGCGGTCATCAGGGGGTGCTCTCCTGGAGGTCCCCCGAGTCTGCCGGGGGGCCACCATGGAGAGGGCCTTCTCGGTGGCTGCCTCACAGCTGTAGAACTCCCTGCTGGTGGAGGCCTGGATCTCCCCTTGTTTCAACGCTGTTGCAAGATGTGGCTGTTTCACCTGGTTTGGGGGGTGGGGGCAGGGAGGGGGGAGGAATGTGTTAGGATGGTGGGTGTTTGGGGATTTTTTTTATACCTCCCTTTGTTGTACATTTTAAAAGTTGTTTTTATTGTTTGATATTGTGCGCTGCCCAGAGCTGCCTGTGGCAGGATGAATGGGCTTAAAATGCTTGAAAATAAATAAATAAAATAAATATCTCCTCCCTATATTCCTAAAATTAGTCTCAATGGTAGTCGGCAGATACACAGTTCATACTATAAAGGCTCAATCTAGACCCATTCAAAACTAAAGGACCTGTACCATGGTTGCTGGACTCTGACTGAACTCCCAACAAAGGACTATCAATTTAGTCTGTTCCATAATTCAGTATTTTCATTCAGTAAATTGCATAGGATTTCTATTTATTTTTCGTTCACATGGGGGTGGGGGCAAAGAAGAAAAATAACTTTTTGTACGGTTGCTCACAGCAGAACTGCTCAACTAACTTTAAGGAAGATCTGTGCACTAGAATAATTTTATACAGTTTTGAATGTTTGTACTCAGGAGGAAGCAGTTTTCTATCCAGAAGGCAGGCACCTCTGATTTAACTTACTTCTCTAGGGAAAAACAACTGGGGAGGCAAGAGTCAATTTAGTTTACTTGGTTTCACCCCATAATCCACACAGAGTATTATTAGTAACTTTGACAGAAGTAGCTTTCCATGTCAGGAAAGAGTTAGTGATCACTTTTTCACATAAGAATAGTGTTTCTTATATTAAGTGTAGCTTATGATTATTTTTTTTCAATGTAAAGAGCAGCAATTGTCCTTAAACAATGTTTCCATCATTCTGTTCAGTACCAACAGACCAGCCACATAAAAAAAGACAGACTTGCCATTCAAGCCTCTGTTTCATCCCATCTGTTTCCAACTGTACCTTAAGTAAGTTCAAAACACAATTTGGCACATCTCACTTCCTTGCAATCTAAAGTCAAAATGATTTCCCTCCCATTATGAAAAACGTCGAAGAATGAAAAGCACACATCTTCATACATTATTTAAGGTTAGGCAGTGATGATTCAGCCAACATTACCAGCATGTTTTCTTTGACAACTTACAAGAATTTGCTGTTCAAAGTTAATTTAAAATGCTGTGTTCTTAATAAATAAAATAAAATAATACAGACTTTGCCTGGGAAAAGTCATGGAAGGCCCAATAGCTTGCATACTCCCACCAACAGAAGCTGATCCAATAAAAGGTATCATCTGAACTATTTTGTGTCCATATTTAGAAAATATTGCTAAAAAATAGAGTTTACTTACTAGTAATGCTGTTCTTTGAGAGAGCTCCACATATTCTCACTAATGGGATCTACTTCCTGCTTCGCAGGCACTGGAAACCTCCTAGTTAGCAGTCTCCAGGCAGAGTAGAGCCTGGAAAAGACTAGAAAAGGTGAGCGCGGGCTTCAAATCGCGTGAGAGCAGGACTAGATGAAAAGGGGGAGAAGCCCTTGCCGCCTCAGTTCCTTCCAATCCCGTTGCAGAACAACTAACTAGTGGTGTATCCGAGAACAAGGGGAAGGCGGGCAGGATGTGAGAATATGCAGAGCTCTCTCGAAGAACAGAGTTACTGGTAAGTAGCCTATTTCTTCTTCGAGGATCTCTGCGATTCTCACTAATGGGAGAGTGAGTAGCAGTTATCATCACCTACCTCAAGGAAGGTGGAGGCAAGGATATCAGTTAAATAAAGAATGTAGAACTGCTCTGCCCACAGAAGCATCTGCCCTGGCCGCGAGGTCCAGCGAGTAGTGTCTCGTGAACGGATGGATTAAGACCAAGTAGCAGCCTTGCATATGTCCTGAATGGGCACACCATGCAGGTTTGCGAGGGAAGAAGCCATGGCCTTGGTGGAGTGAACACGGAGACGGGCAGGCGGAGATTTTCCTGCTAGGTCTGGATGCAGAGGAGGATCCATTTGGAGAGTCTCTGTGAGGTGATCTTGACACCAATTCTTTGCCCACCATACGAGATGAAGAGGGCATTCGAGGCTCTGATGTGCTTAGTCCTGTCTAGGTAGTACAATAGGGCACGCTTGACGTCTAAACGATGGAGTATTTGGTCGGCACGAGAAGAATGTGGCCTCGGGAAAAACACTGGTAGGGATACGGTCTGGATCAGATGGAAAGGAGATACCACCCTTGGTATGAAAGCAGGGTCCATACGTAGGTCTACCTTGTCACTGTGGAAACCAATGTAAGGTGGAGGGGCCCTAAGGGTGGTCAGTTCACTAACTCTTCTGGCAGAAGTTTTGCCAGAAGGAATGCTGTTTTGATGGAGATGTTTTCCATGGAGCAAGTGGTCATTGGTTCAAAGGGGGGGTTCATCAGCCTGGCAAGGACGAGGTTAAGGTCCCACTGGGGGGCCAGATGAGTATTAGGAGGGAAGGTGTTCATGATACCCTTCCAGAATGTTTTCATGAGAGGGTGGGAGAATAAGGTACTCCTGGTGTCAGGCTGCAGATGAGAAGACAGGGCTGCTAGGTGGACCCTGAGAGATTGTGTTGATAAGCCAGAGTCATGCAGATATAGAAGAAGATAGTCGAAAACATGAAACATGTTTAGATGGGTTGGGGAGATGGACCAAGAGGTACACCACATCGTGAAACGGTTCCATTTGGCAGTATAGCATGCTCGCGTGGATGCGCATCTAGAGTTCAGGAGAATGTCTGCTATGTTGCTGGGGGCGTCCTGGATTATGAACCTATCAGTCAGGTGCAGAGATGGACTGTTGCAGGGTCGTGGTGGAATATGGTCCTGTGTTGGCAGGATAACAAGTGTGGTAGGAGCGGAAGATGAAAGATTTCGCTGGCCATCTCCTGGAGTGTCTGGAACCAGGGTTGCCTGGTCCAGAAGGGTGCAATCAAGATCATACGTGCATGATCAGCCTGTGCCTTGCAGAGGACCTTGTACATCAGGGGGAGAGGGGAAAAGGCATATAGGAAGTCCTCATTCCAGGCGTCCGATATTGATCCTGGTCCCGCCCCTGCTCAACTGCAGAATCTGGAGAATTTGGCGTTGTCTTGCATAGCGAATAGGTCTATGGTGGGCGTTCCCCATTTGTTGCATATGTAACGGAACACTGAGTTGCAGAGGGTCCACTTGTGGTGGTCTGTGGCACGGCGGCTGAGTTGATCGGCAATTGTGTTGTCCTGACGCGCAAGGTGGACGGCGTGAATTATTATTATTATTATTATTATTAAACATTTATAAAGCGCCAGTTGCAACCTGGCGCTGCACAGAACATACAATCAGATGCGGTCCCTGCCTGTGGCTTACAATCTAAAAGACAAGGAGGGGGAGACAAGGAGAGGGGACAGCGGGAGAGACATGGGAGAAGACAAACAAACATTCAGGCGGATGCGAAGTCTCAGGTGCGTGTACTTGGCTTGGTTACAAGGTGGTCGGTAGCAGCAGTCAGCAGAGGAGGGCTGACAGTAAGAGCAAGGGGAAAGACTAGAGGGCATTGGGAAAGGCAGCATGGAAAAGGTGGGTCTTGAGGAGGGATTTGAAGGAGCGGAGGGAGGAGGCAAGGCGGATGTCGGCAGGGAGGGAGTTCCAGGCATGCGGGGCAGCGAGGGAGAAGGGACGAAGGCGGTTGGGCGAGCAGGAGAAACGAGGGAGAGCGAGGGAGGGGACAGAGGAAGAGCGGAGAGCGCGCGCAGGAGTGCGTAGGGCGATTAGGTCCGAGAGGTAAGGGGGAGCTTGGTCATGGAGCGATTTGAACGTGAAAACCAGGAGTTTGAACAGGATACGTTCAGGAAGGGGGAGCCAGTGAAGGGAGAGGAGGAGAGGCGTTACATGGTCGAAGCGACGGGCAGAGTGAATGATCTTGGCGGCAGAGTTTTGGATCGCAACAAGGGGGGACAGGTGGGAGCGAGGGAGGCCAGCAAGGAGGAGGTTGCAGTAGTCGAGGCGAGAGATAACCATGGCATGAACAAGGATTTTGGCCGAGGAGACAGATAGAAAGGGGCGTATGCGGGCAATGTTGAGGAGAGCGAATCGGCAGGATTTGGCCACAGAGTCAATGTAAGGTTTAAAGGAGAGGTGCGTGTCAAAAATGAAGCCCAAGCTGCGGGCACGGAGAACAGGACGGATGGTGACCCCATCAATGCAGACGGTCAGGTCAGAGGGAGAGGAGGGGGATGGAGGAAAAATGAGGAGTTCAGTCTTGGCCATGTTCAGTTTGAGTTGGCGTCGGGACATCCAGGCGGAGATATCAGAGAGGCAGTCGACGAGGCGTGAGCGGACAGAGGAGGAGAGAGAGGGGGTAGAGAGATAGAGTTGGGTGTCATCAGCATAGAGATGGTATTGGAACCCGTGGGAGGCAATAATTTCACCAAGGGACCGGGTGTAGATAGAGAAGAGGAGAGGGCCAAGGACAGAACCTTGGGGAACCCCAACCGAGAGGGGAAGGGAGGGGGAGGTCGACTCGGGGAGGGAGACATTAAAGGAGCGGTCAGAGAGGTAGGAGGAGAACCAGTCAAAGACAGAGCCACGGAAGCCCAAAGAGTAAAGCGAGTCCAAGAGGAGCGAGTGGTCGACAGTGTCAAAGGCAGCAGAGAGGTCAAGGAGGACAAGAACGGAGTAGTGGCGCTTCGATTTAGCGACAAGTAGATCATTGGTGATCTTGGCCAGGGCAGTTTCAGTAGAGTGGAGGGGGCGGAAGCCGGACTGGAGAGGGTCCAGGGAGGAGTTGGCAGAGAGGAGGTTCAGGCAGCGGGAGTAGACGACACGTTCCAGGAGCTTCGAAGCAAAGGGAAGGAGGGAGACCGGCCGGTAACTAGAGGGATCGAAAGGGTCCAGGGTAGGCTTTTTGAGGATGGGGGAGACAGTGGCATGTTTGAAGGCAGAGGGGAAGGAGCCTGTGGAAAGGGAGAGATTGACAACATGCAGAAGGGGGGGAGCGACAGTGGGAGCAATAGAGGTCAGGAGGCGGGAGGGGATCGGGTCAAGGGGGCAGGTGGAGGGGTTGGATGAAGAGAGAAGAGCAGAGATTTCCTGGAGAGAGGCAGGAGGGAAGGATGCGAGGAGGGAGGGGGGCGGGGGGCGGAGGGAGGCAATATCCCGACGGATCTTGTCAATCTTGGAGGTGAAGAACGATGCAAGATCCTGAGCAGCAAGGGAAGAGGGCGGAGGAGGGCAGGGGGGTTTGAGAAGGGAGTCGAAAGTAGAGAAAGACGCGCAAGGTGGATGGCGTGAATGTGAATGCCGTGTTTGATGCTCCAGAGCCAGATGCTTTGGGCTTCTTTGGACATGCAGGTGGAGCGTGCTCCTCCCTGTTTGTTTATGTACCACATGGCAGTGGAATTGTCTGTAATGATGAGGACATTTTTTCTTACAATGTGAGGGAGAAGTGCTCTGAGAGCCCAGCGGATGGCTCTGAGCTCGAGCATGTTGATATGGAGCTCTTGCTCCCTGAGCCGCTCACCTGTGGGTGGTCCATTTGCGCTCCCCAACCAGTCAGGGAAGCGTTGGTGGTTATGGCCCTCTGTATAGGGGGCGGCACAAAAGGGGTGCCCTGCAAGACGTTGTTGTGGCATGTCCACCAGCGTAGGTCGAAGGTGACCTCGGGAGGAATGGAAATGAGCATATTGAGGGGGTGGACAACCAGAGTATAATTTCGGGTCAGCCACTGCTGGAGGGTGCGTAGATGTAGTCGGGCATATGGGGTGACTGCGGTTGTGGCCGCAAGGAATCCCTGAAGACGGAGGAAAAAGTGGACCGTCCTCTTTGGATGTGGTGGGAGGGATAGTATAGTCTGACATATGACCCTGAACCTGTCGAGAGGGAGATATGCTCTGGACACAGAAGTGTCGAGGATGGCCCCTATGAATTGAAGTTGCTGAGTCGGGACAAGATGCGATTTGCGGTAATTTACTATGAATCCAAGGTCTTGAAGTAGCGAGAGGGTCACCTGGAGGTGGTTCAGTAGTGTAGACGAGGCTACTATTAGCCAGTCGTACCTGATGTGCTTCCTTTGTAAGAATGCAGCAACTACTGCGATGCATTTAGTGAACACCCTGGGTACAGTGGAAAGGCCGAAGGGAAGGACTCTGTATTGAAAGTGTCGATTTCCTACAAGGAAACGTAAATAACGTTGATGCGCTGGGTTTATAGAAATATGAAAGTAAGCATCCTGCAGATCGAGAAAGGATAACCAATCTCTCTGGCGGAGACCCAGTGTA
Organism: Sphenodon punctatus; assembly: GCA_003113815.1. Taxonomy (NCBI): domain Eukaryota; kingdom Metazoa; phylum Chordata; class Lepidosauria; order Sphenodontia; family Sphenodontidae; genus Sphenodon; species Sphenodon punctatus. Next base: position 3,857,537 of record QEPC01008108.1, on the reverse strand, counting down.
ATAACGGGGAGGGTAACCATATGAAACTTGAACCTTTTGATTAATTTGTTTAAACGGCAAAGGTCAAGGATAGGTCTGTATCCCTCATCCTTTCTGGGTACGACTAAATAGCTGGAGTAAAACCCAGAGTTTTGTTCTGAAGGGGGAACTTCCTCTATGGCCCCCTTGGAGATCAGTTCTAAAATCTCTGCTAGTATTTGAGCTTTGGGGGCGGGGCAGGAGGCACGGGGTAGGAAGTTGAAAGGAAACGAGGAAGATTGAATAGAGTACCCCTGAGTGATGACATCCCTGACCCAGCGGTCAGAGGTTACGGATTCCCAGGCCCTGTGGAAGGGCTGGAGACAGTTATCAAAGGTAGAAGGATACTGAAGGACTCTCTCGATCTGCGTACAATTAAAAATGTTGTTTGAGGTATTGGGTGGCGGAAGAGGGTCTACCCTTCGCTCTCTGCTTTATGTAGCGCTTTCTGGGTTGGGAGGGCGCGGCCTGTTGATTCTGAGCAGGGAAGCGTCTATTTGAGTTGAAAGAGTAAGGGGTCCGTTGTTTAAGATTGGTAGGAGTAGGGGGCGGAGGAGAGATAAAACCTCTTTTTAAAGGTCCGGATGACTCCTGTAGAGCGAGCTGTCTGCGAAGTCTCCTTTATCTTTTTTAAGGTGTCGTCAGTGGATGCTGCAAACAGGCCTTCCCGAACGAAGGGTAGGTCCTCGATTCGAGTTTTGCTTTCTGGGGCTAATGCAGTGGAGCGGAGCCATGCATGTCGTCTTAAGGTAATGGCCGAGGCCATCCCTCGAATGTTAGCATCAGCTATGTGCATGTTTGCAGTTAGCCGAAATTGGGCTATCTGCATCCCCTCCTTCTGTAGAGCAGCAATCTGACTGGGGTCAGATGCCCTACCTAGCTGGGCCCAGAGCCAATGTTGGTACCCACACATTGCAGAAGCATAATTGGAGACCCTACGTGATAGAGTTTTGGAAGAGAAGATTTTCCTTCCAATGACATTGAGACGCCTGCCCTCCCTGTCAGCGGGAGAGGTCTGGATGCCACCAGATTTAGATCTTAAAAAGGCAGCCGCAATGACAAGGGAATTGGGGGCAGGGTGCTTATAAAACATGCTGGCCCCTTCCTTAGGGATGGCGTAAAGCGAGTCCAGTAACTTACTGGTGGCGGGGGCAGAAGAGGGTTTGGACCCAACTGATCTGGATGGTTCCATTAATTGCTCAAACATTGGGAGCATAATGTGACCTGGTTCCCCTGTCCCCAAGATATCAAATAGGGGGCCAGATTGGGACTTTTTAACAACCCTAGAGGGAAGTTTAGGTAATGCTGCTGTAAGGTGTTTTAGCAATCTTTGAAAGGTCTTAGAGTCCTCAGTGGCCAGCATGAAGTTAGGGTCAGATATCGCATCAGGGGGAGAGGGTGAGATATTCTGATCCCCCTCTGGAGAAGAGGTAGAGGTGGAAGAAGGTTCGGAGTCTTCCAATAGAACCTCAGCCTCAGGGAGTTGGGGGGAGAGGCCCTGATGGATAAGTTGGCCCACTAGAGTGTCAAGGAACTCGAATCCCAAGGAGTGGTCTGACCGTGTCTCCTGTTGGGCAGCAGAGGTTAGAGGTGCCGGCGGTAGCAACGGCTGTGTCTGTAGGGTCTCTCGGTGCTGAGCCGGATCCTGCATGGGGTGAGGTTCCGACGGTACCAGCGGTTGTGCCTGTAGGGTCTCTCGATGCGGCCTCCACTCTTGCACGGGTTGAGGTTCGGGAGGAGGGAGAGAGACAGTTGCCGTGGGCAGTACCCTTGGCAGCGCCGGCGGCACATATGCGGCAGTTGACTGATAGGGGGTAGCCCGCTGGGGTGGTGCAGAATCCGACGATGCCAGGTATGGGGACTGGCTGCGAGAGTGGTACCGATGGGCTTCATGGTACTGGTACCGGCGGTACCTGGTATCCCCGTAGGAGCAGCAAGAGCACAGTGAACGAGAGTGCCATTCCCTATCGCGCTGCCTGGAGTCGCGGTCCCATGTTGAGCTGAAGGGACTAATCTGGTCTCTCATGTCATGGTAGAGAGAGGAGCGGGAGTGAGAACGGTCGTGGTGACAGGTGCGCGAGGGAGAACATGACTCCCTATCCCAATGCAGTTGCTGGAGAAGTGGAAGGTTCGCCAGGGTTGCAGGCACGGGAATGGTGAGACGCAGTACCGATGGTGTGGGAACCATTCCCTGGGGCGCCGACAAGTCTGTCGGTGCCAGCAGGTCAGCAGAGGCGAATAGGGCCAGTACGGTGCTTTGTGGTACGAGGGTGGAGCCAACGGAGCAGGGGGCGGTACCGGGGTGGTCAGTGTCGGGGTTAGCGACACCGTCGAGTCGGCTGGCCAAGCCTGCTGCTCGGAGGAACCTGCCTCTGCTTCTAAAGAGCGGGGTGTCCGTGTCGCCTCCAGGCTGGCAGAGCGTTTTTCTTTTTCTTTTGCTCACCATGCCTCTTGGCATGACGGTTCTTGGCCTGAGGGGCACACTGGGGAGCAGCAGCTACGACGGTGGTTGTCGGAGCGGGAGCAGTCTGGGACTGTGACTCCACGCTCATGGTATTCTGGGTGAGGAGCTTAAGAGGCCCCTCTTCAACACCCTGGAGTGCCTGGCTAGTCAAAATAGTCTGTAGGCAGAGTGCTTGTGCCCTTCTGGTCCTCGAGGAGAGGCCTGCGCAGTGCGTGCAGGAGTGTGTGTTGTGTCCTCTCTGAGGCACGCCAAGCACCTCTCATGGGGGTCACTAATAGAGAGAGTGGCCGGGCACGAGATACATCTCTTAAAGCCCGGTAGCTTGGGCATAGTCTGGGCCCCGAGAGAAGGAGAGGCTAACTCTTCAAACTATAAATTGTTTTTGGTTTTTTTTTGTTTTTTTTAAAGGAGAAACGGAGGTGTTCCAAGCGCAATGCGGTTGGAAGAAAACTGAGGCGGCAAGGGCTCCTCCCCCTTCTTATCCAGTCGTGTTCTTGCACGATTTGGAACCCACACTTTTCTCCAGGACAGGAGGGGGAAGGGAAGGGGGCGGAGCCCTCACCTTTTCTAGTCTTTTCCAGGCTCTGGTGGCTTGAATATAGGGTTGCTCTGCTTAGTGAAGCAGTACAGCGCCTGCTGGATTTTAGACAGCTTAGCCACTTTAGTGGGTTGCTTCCATTGGGCTCTGATAATTTTTTCAAAGGCCCAGTCCAGCACAACCCCTTTCTTGCCCTTATTGAGTTTTGGTATCTCTCTCTATCAGAGTCTGAGGAGGAGGAGGAGGAATCAGACTCCCCCTTCTTCCTAGAGCTTGGGGTGATACGTAGTACCCTCTGGGCCCTCTTAAGGAGCTTAGGGCCTTGATCAGAAGGGAGCTCCCTGCCCACCTCCTTATGGCCTGATCCCAGGATATCCTTCCACTCAGGGGCACCCTGTTCCTCATCTGGCGAGAATTGATCCTCCTCCCTTTCAGAGTCCTCTGAGGGCGAAGATGGTCTAGGGGGAGGGGTTTTCTCCTTGCTGTGGGCCCTGCGCTTCTTGCGCATGGGTTGCATAGGGGCTTCTGACTGATCTGAGGAGGAGGAGGAGTCTCCCAACTCTCCTTCCTCTGACTTGGCATCCCCTTGCTCACAGCCAGACGAGGTCCCCAAAAGGTCACGGAGGAAAGGGCCCTGTGGTTTTGGGGGGGCTTTCTGCTTCCCCTTACTAGCCTTCTTAGAGGCCCCCTTGAATGTGGCCTTGGGGGAAGGGGCCTTCCGTTTCTGGGCCCTCCGTTGATTGCTCTTGATATGGGCCAATACCCCCATCATAGATTGAAGAGCGCTCATCTGGAACATTTGAAACTCTTCTGCTGTATTAGCCCCTCTTACTTGCGAGGAGGCAGATGATTCTGCCTCTTCCATGTCCTCTGCTGGAATAGGGGGGGGGCCCTTCCACCTCCTGGCTGCATGACTCCTCCACCTGACTCGTGGGGGTCACGGCCTGGGCCTGGTGCTCCCTCGCAGTTTCGCTTTCTGGCCCACCATTTGATTTGCGGCTGGCTGCGCGGCAGGCGGCGGCTCCGCAGATCTTGGCAGTCTCAGCCATATCCGACTGGCCAAAGGGTCGTGCATACCCCGCTGGGGTCGAACGCCACAAGCTGGGTCCCCAGGCCGTACCCACAGGCCGGCACCGGCACGAGGCGAGCAGCCCTCCTTTAAATTTCAAGGGACTGCGGAAAGTCCCGTACTTGCTTGGATAGCAGGTTGATCTAACTCTAAATACTAGCCCCCCTCGTCTCAGACGGAGAGTAAGGGAGTCGCGAAAGTCCGATGGGGGTGCAGAGCCCTCGCGCTGCACTACCTAACAGTTCAGAGGCAGACTTTCGACTGGGGAAGCGAGGGCGTGCTCTCCCTACGCATGCCCAGTCGAAAGTCTGTGCTGCCTCCTAGTGGTCATGAGGGAGAACGCTCCCTGGGTCCGAATAAACGGATCGAAGGCTATAGAATAGGAGGTTTTCGGTGCCTGTGAAGCAGGAAGTAGATCCCATTAGTAAGAATCGCGGAGATCCTCGAAGAAGAACAAATTTTTATACTCACTATATTTCTCTCTCAACAATCCCTGTCTGGCCCCCCCACACCAAAAAAACCATGCCTTTCACTTTAAATGTATTGGGTGCTTGAGGAAGTGATGGGTTAATAGTGCTGGGTATTGGCTATATAGCACACTTGGGCTTTGCATATGTTTCTTTGTATAATTCTGCCAACACAAATGTCCATCTAGAAGAGCATAAGTAATGGAATGCCTCTCGTTGCTGTCATATCCAGTTTGCTTCACGTTAATGCACAACTATCCTGTGAGAATACTATCGCTATGTTTCAGCTGGAATACTGAAACACACAGACTGAGCTGCCCGACTCCCCTCAGGGAAGAACAGCATTTGGTCCAATAAAAGATATTATCTGAACTGCTGTCTCTCCCATCTCCCACAATATTTTAAGACTTATATAATACAGGTCTGAGCCAAGTAGAATAAGAGTACAATATGCATACAACATTCAGTCACCAAGTTCAGGGTTTTTTTGCCGAGGGTGAGGACTAATGGTGGCACCATTATGGGTCTGTTGGAAACAATGAAATGGGGGGGAAGGGGGGGCAGGACCCAGCATAAACTGCCAGATACTCACTGAGACAAACAGCCCTCAACAGCCTCATGGGCAATAAGAGATCATATATACGGTTATTTCCTAAATAGTCTTTAAATGTGTCCTAGACATTTTTCTCTAACGTTTAGTGGAAAATTAAACCGCCTTTCAACCAAATGCAACTACTACATAGAATGATCAAGAACCTTACCAACTGTGGGGGGGAAAAAAACCCCAAAAATAACTAAAATCCCACCCCATCACAAAAGAGAAGCATAACTTTTCCACACACCATGCTTCCCACATTTTGCTAAATGAGGGGTGGGCAAAGTTCCCAAACCCAAGAGCTGCATACCAAAGTTTTCATATCAACAAGAGCCACATTGATCATGGCTTCCCCTGATCCTGGGGGGAGGCAGTACAGCTTATAAAGCTGTGGCTCCCAGTTAGTAGTCAGTCAGTGGGTTCAGGCAGCAGCACGGAGCATACTCTCCCTGCTTGCACAACCTACATCAAGCTCCAGTGGCTGAAATGACAGTTGGGCTTCTCTTGATCCTGAAAGAGCTGCAAGGACATGGCCCCAGGCAGTCACTTCTGGCAAAAGCCACAGTGCAGGTGCCTAAAGAGCCACGTGCGGCTTCTAAGCCACCATTTGGCCACCTTTGTGCTAAATGTTTTTGAAGTTTAACTCCTAGGCCAAGGGTAGGGACCCCTCCAAACCAGTATGTTTTTTTTATCTGGCCCCCTGAATCCAACCCCTACCCTGAAATGATGGTGCGGGCTCAGGGGGAAGGCATCAGAGATTGGAGATGCTCCTCAAGAGTAGGGACTGGATCTGTAGGCTAGATCCTCCCCTCTCACATCCCCCCTTCCTGGAGTGTCCACTTGATCATGCATTCTTCTGTCTCAACATGCCTTCCCCACATCTCTATCACAATCCTGTCTTTCTACAGTCCACCCCCGGTAGCCCTTTTCTACATCTCTTCAAAGGTTTCCTCAGTGCCGTCTGTGATAATTCTATTTTTGCTCTGAAATAACTCTGATTGTATGGATGAAGCACAAACATAAAACAAGAATTTTGAGTGATACAGATCAGCATCCCTCCATATTTCTGGTATGACCCACTAGCCATTTTGAAACAGCCAGCAGGGGACCAAGATAAAGGGTGTTTTTAGACCAGATGTAGACCCGGGAGATTGCATGTACATACGTAAATTACCTGTATGCTTACATGCTTCTCCTGCGAGCCCTCTGTGAAAACTCCAGGATTAACAAAACCTCAACTGGGGAGGCTTTACGAATCCACATTTTAAAAGTTCCAGAGTTTTAAGAGTCCCTGGCAGCTGCCTCAATGAACAGCTGCTGGAGGGAGGGGGCCAGAGCCTTGTGTGCTCTCCCCAGCTGCCCCAACAAACAGCGGATGGAGGCAGGGTTCCTGGAACAGCACGCTCTTTCCCCAGCTGATGGGGAGAGGGGGCCAGAGTCTCATGCGCTCAGTGATGGTAACAGCATAATAAAAACATAACTAAAATAATAGTACATAAAAACAAAAATTTCTTGCAAACCTCTGCCCCAATTCCTATCCCCACCTGTCAAATACTTGGCCAAACAGGAGAATTTTACATTCCCTACAGAAGACGATCAAGTTCAGACGTTGATTAAATCTAGGGGAAAGAAGTTCCACAACAGTGGGATAGCCACCAAGAACTCTTCTTTGCATGCCTCCTCTATATGAAACTGATGAGCAAGAGGACACTCCCAGCTGACCAAAGGGCTCATGATGGGAGATATGAGAAAGGAGGCAGTCCTTTCAGATACATGGGCTTCTGGTTGTTTAGAATTTGACTGGTCAAAACCAGCACCTTGAATTTATTTATTTATTTATTTATTTATTTATTTTTAAAACTTATTACCCCACCCATCCTGCCACAGGCAGCTCGGGGCGGCTTACAACAATCAAAACAATTAAAACAAATCATAAAAAGGAGGAAACAGAGAAACAAGCCCCCCTCACCCTCCCCGCTCCCCCCCCGCCAAATGCCTGGCAGAACAGTCAGGTTTTGCAACTTCTCCAAAAGGAGGGGAGATCCAGGCCAGCCAGGCCCCTACCAGAAGGGAGTTCCACAGGCACGATGCAGCCACTGAGAACGCCCTCCCCTGTGTGGCCACTCAAGAAACTTGAGGGACCTCAAGCAGGGCATCCCCGGATGACCACAGGGGCCGATCCAGAACATGGGGAGTGAGGTGGTCTCGCAGGTAGGCAGGACCCAGGCCGTTTAGGGCTTTATAGGTTAAAACCAACACCTTGAATAGGGCTCAGAAAAGCTCTGACAGCCAGCGCAGAACACGGAGCACTGGTGTAATACGCTCCTGGCGGCCCAGTCCCACTAGGAGACGGGCCACCGCATTTTGCTCCAGCTACAATTTCCAAGCCGTCACAATTGGTAGCCCCACATAGAGTGCGTTACAGTAATATAATCAAGAGGTGATGAAAGCATGGATGACTGTGGCCAGGTCAGAGTCCGAAACAAATGGCCAAAGCCATCGCACTAGATGCAACTGGCGGAAAGCACTCCTCGCCACAGCCTCCACCTGGAGATGCAGGCGGAGCTGCGCATTGAGGAGCACCCCTAGACTCCACACCTGGGAGGTCAATGGAGCACAGACCCCATCAATGATGGGGGCCCCCAATTCCATTGCCTTACCCACTATCACCACCTCCATCTTGTCAGGATTCAGCCACAGTCGATCATCCAATCCCCCACAGCCGCCAGGCATCGAGCAAGCACCAAGACTGCCAGGCCTGGGTCTGTTGAAAAAGAGAGGTACAATTGTGTGTCATCAGCATATTGATGACACCTTACACCAAACCCTCTAATCACCTTGCCGAGCTGCTGCATATACATGTTGAACAGGAGAGGGGAAAGAACAGAACCCTGCAGAACTCCACACAAGAGGTCTCCGTATGATGAAAAACAGTTCCCGAGAACCACCCACTGGGTTCTTCTGGTCAGGAACGAGCGGAACCATTCAAGAACAGTCCCACCCACTCCTGCACAGTCCTGCAGGCACATCACCAATTTCTCATGTTCAATGGTATCAAACTCAGCCTACAGATCTAACAGGATCAGCATGGTCGAATGACCTCGATCCATATCTTGGCGCAGGTCATCTACCGAAGCCATAAGCGCAGTCTCGGTGCCATAACCCAGATGAAAGCCGGACTGAGAGGGATCAAGAAAACCGATGCGATCAAGATGACCCTGCAGCTGCCGAGCCGCTACCCGTTCAATAACCTTCCCTAAAAAGGGAAGGTTAGTGACAGGCCGATAGCTGGCAGGGGAGCCAACATCAAGCAATCGTTTCTTGAGCAGAGGCTGCACCACTGCCTCCTTGAAACAGCCTGGCACTCTGCCCTCCCACAGGGAGGCATTGACCACCCAGTCAGCAATGGCCCCACTGTCTCCCAGCAGATCTTAACCAGCCATGACGGGCAAGGACTGAATTCACAAGAAGTGGCCCGGACAACCCCAAGAACATCCACTGTATCGGTGGGTGTCACTGACTGAAACTGATCCCAGAAAACCGGACATGATGGGGCTTCCATAACCTCTGGTTCCCCTAGTGTAATAAATGCTGCGTCGAAATCGTTGTGAATACGAGCGATTTTGTTCACAAAATAATCAACAAACATGTCACAGTGGGCAGAGATGACTCCATTCCAAAGTTGAGGGAGGCCGGACTGACCAGCCCCCATACAACCCGAAACAGTCCCGCTGGACAGGATTTTGCGGACGCTATGAGAGCAGCAAAGAACTCCCTTCTGAATTGTGCCCATAAAGCTTTTGGGAGCCAGTACAGACTCTGAAACACAGGTATAACATGTTTGCAGTGATACACCCCCAAGAGGAGCCAGACCACAGCATTCTGCACCAGCTGCAGCTTCTGAACAGTCAGCAAGGACATCCCCACGTAGAGCACATTGCAATAGCCTCACTTCAAGTTTATAAAGGCATAGATGACAGGTCCAAATTAGAAAGAAAGGGTCACAGCCTTCTCATCAGATGTAGTTCATGAAAAGGGCTCCTGGCCACCACCTCACCTTTATGTTCAAGGCACAGCGAGAGATCCAGGAGCACACCAAGGCTACAAACCTGAGTAATCAGAGGAGCCTGGATCCAATGATGGGAGTTACTATCCCTCCTTGATAAATGCTGAAGGTGACTGTCTAAGTACAGTCCTGAGGAAATCATTGGGTTTTTGACAGACATATGCTGTGTTAGTGTGGCCTTGAGCCACAGAGGTTGTCAGGATTAGGGACCCAATGATTAGGGCTACACCATCCCAAGTAATTTCCACCACCAAGTTGGTTTAGAGTGCAACACCCTCATCATAGCAAAATCCCAGTGCAGATTCCATAAAGTCTCCCACTAGGATGCTGCAGAAAGTCAGTATCTAAGCATCCAGCCCTTTCTCCCACAAAACTCTTCTCAGGCAGTGTTTTGGCTAGCTGCTAAGCTCCTTCTCCAGTCCCAGTCAGACAGAGACTGACCTTACTACCGAGCTTCCCACATTTATATCCCCAGGAGGAGTGTGGCCTGTGGAGTCAGTCAACTCTCTTAAAGGGACCGTCACTCCTAGATACTCAGGAGGGCTGCACCCTCACCAGGACTTAACAAAACCTTAATCTTGCAGCCATGTAGGACAAACTGTCACATATGCCTCTAAATTTCTGTCTGCCAGCATGCAGCAGCTTATTTAAATGTACAATGAAGAAGCAGTTTCAAGCAAGCTAGGTGCAAAGAAAATGGATTTGCTGTAGGGTCACTGTGCTATGGGACTTCACCCTGTGGGAAACAACACTAAGAGCTCATTCAGACGAACGTTTAAATCGCACAGCCGCAGTGGCGGCATCGTGCGATTTAAAGCATCCCGCACTTCCGGGTTGGTGTGAATGCGGTGATGCGCACGTTGCAGCCTAACCTAAACTGTTGGAGTGCGGTTTTAAAAGCTGCTGCGAGCAGCTTTTAAAACCGCACTCCAACAGTTCGGGTTAGGCGGCAATGTGCGCGTTCACCGCATTCACACCAACCCGGATGTGCGGGGTGCTTTAAATCGCACGATGCTGCCACCGCGGCTGTGCGATTTAAACGCTCGTCTGAATGAGCCCTAATATTCAATACAGGTTTAAGCTTCCATTTGTGCATCTATGTACCCTAAAAAAAAATAGGGTACATACATGGAATAGATCATAAATAAAAATTAAGCAATACTATTATTTATAATTTCCATAACACTTCCAGTGTTCAAAGTGTTTTACAATCCTTATCTAGTTTACCCTCACAACAACTCTGTGACACAGATAATTATTTTAATTCTACGGATGGAATTTTAGAGCTGAGGAACAGCAACTTTCCCAAGCCCACCCAGCGAGTTCATTAAGCCAGGATTTGAACCCTAGTCTCCCAACACCTTTTTCACAAGGCTATACTGGCACTAGGCTATGCATCCAATAATAAGTACATTCTCTTTCAAGGAAATACACTTAAGTGCAACAGGTGGACATGAAACAGAAAGAACAGAAAACTAGTTTTAAAAGGTCTTCTACACATTACACAGATGAAATCCATCACTCTATAAAGAAATCAATGTCAAATCTGATGTGCTTTTGTTAGCACAAATTTACAAGAACAGAATATTTAATAAAATCAATGCAGCCAATAGCTATTGTTATAAACTGGCTCCATAACTTTGATCCCAAAGGCAGTTTATAATAAAAGCTAAAAGGAAGCACACCTTCAATAATTTAAATATTTGCATGACCATATTTAAAGCCTTGAATAAGTTCTATGATAAGATCCGTTTTCAGGTCTTTTTGTCTCTTGCACATAGATTTCTCCTATGATGAAACAGGAAGCATCCATGCAGTCACTTTCATATAAACCGAGGCAGGAGTTATTAGAAATGAATCTCACAAAACTAGATTGGCTGAGCAATAAAATGGCAAATGAAATTCAATGTTGAGAAGTGCCAAGTAATGCACATTGGGAAAAATAAACCCTAACGATACATACACAACCACTAAAGAAAGATTTAGGAGCAATGGTAGATAGTTCACTGAAAACATCTGCTCAAAGTGCAGCAGTAATCAAAAAGATCAACAATATTTGGAAATACTGTATTAAGAAAGGGACAGATAAGGAATGGAGAAAATTGCATAATGCTACTATATAAATTCATAGTGCACCCACACCTTGAATAATGTGTGCAGTCCTGGACACCTCTTCTCTAACTGATATAGCAGAACTGCAAAAGCTTCCAGTGATGGGCTGCAAAGACGATCAGAAACACAGAATAGCTTCCATATGAAAAAAGGCTCAAAAATATAGAGCTCTTCACCTTAGAAAAAGCAGCCGAAGGCAGGGAATATAAGAGGTTTATAAAATCCTGTGCGGTGCAGAATAAGTAAATGGGGAGCTGTTATTTACTATCTCTCATAATACTAGAACAAGGGGATACTCAAAATAAGCAGCAGAATTAGAACGCACAATTAACTTGTGTAAGTTATTGACATGGGATGTTTTGAAGTTCAATAGTATTACTGGGCTTGAAATGGATGGCAATTAGACCAATTGATCATGTGATGTTACATCTGACTGTCGTTCACACACAGCGTCTGGAAGGGGATGCAATGCATCACTCCACATATGCCATTTCTGTACTGGTGTAAAGCAGCTGATGCTGGACACTGTTCGAGACAGGGCACTGGTTAGAGGGACCAGTGGTCTGCCCAGCAAGCTAATTCCCATGGTTCTTAGAATAATAGTATGTAAACATTTCATCACTATGACCTCATTTTGAAGCTTAAATATAACTCCAGACAGCAACAAAGACATACAAAGTATAACAAAGATCAGGGCACATTCCCCACAAACAGCTAAAACTAATAAGTCACTAGTTCAACTGTACTTCACTACTGTTCACACATCAAATGACAGCATTCAGATGTAGGAATCGAAATATCTACTCTGTAATAATGAGGAGTACATAATCCTCTTAACTTTCAAAACTGAAGTACTTTGTAATCTGAACCATTTTGGTGTTTGGTTGGCAAACGGTGCACAAATCATTCCCAGCTTACAGCTGTAAAACCTATGGTTCTTTTTCGTGCCATGACATCCCAGAATGATTTACATATAAGGCATGCAGGGATACAACTTATGTGTACTTCCATGACATCACCACTGGGGACAAAGTGCAGTGGTACTAAATCAGTTCTGAAGTCTGGTGTGAATCAGAAGCAAATTAGTAAAACCATAAAAATTAATTTGATTTTATGTGAATCCGGCCTCAGTTGGGATCATGATTCCACATCCTCTCCCTCGGAGTCCCAGTCCACAATTTGGAATCTTACACCTAGATCAAGGCCATACTGTGTTGGGTATAATTTGTTCTGTAAATATCATGTACTAAATCTATCTTGCCTCATGTTCAACTTATGTACAAGTCCACAAAAAGGGCTATGAAGAAAATGTTTTCTTCAGCATGCTGATGGTACCCAGCTTTACATAGTCATTTTACCTGACCTTGCAGGTATAATGAACTGACATGATGCTTTAAGGCTTCCCTGCTTACCCCCAACACTAGCCCTTGCTGGAGAAGCAACTGGGGCCAACATTGGGTGTTTTCAGAAGAGATGCTACCCCGCATGGCCACCAAAGAGCCACAAAGCCAACTGAAGGTGGAGTGGCCAGATGCATGCTCCCATGAGCCTCGGAGCCCCCACTCATGGCCACGCACAAAGCACTGCCAGGAAATCCGGAGTGCTCCATGCTGGTCAAGCCAAATAGCTTGCCCAGACAGCAGATAAACATGGGAACAGGCAGCCAAGGAACCCCTGCCTGTATGAACGACGACAGCCAGTCACACCAGCAACAGGTCCACTGCTCATAGGTACTGCGGGCATGGGAAAGCGGCTGCTGGAAGTCACAAGAACTAGCTGGGAGCACTGGGGAGGCCAGATTCCCCAGGGTGAGACCAGCCCAGTGTGTTCCCCCGCTCCCCCATAGTCCGTGGCAGGGGGAGTTGGTGGAGGTTCCCTGTGTGGTCACAGTAGCCATGCTGGGAGTTGCCCATTTGAATCCCTCCCCACGCATTCCACCTGTGTGGGTGCTCCGTGGAAGAGCTACACTGTAGCCATGGACCACCCTGCCATCGCCTTGATTGTTTAAAAACACCAATTTTTAGGAACAAGAAGTGATTTTGGATGATTAATTAGAATCTCCTCAAAGACAACCAATTTTCAGACTTTGGACATTCAGCAGTCTCTCAAAATTGGGCCTTTTCAAGATGGCTCAGTTAAGACATCCAAAAATTGAGGCCCACAAAAATAAATAATTATTTCTTAAGTATTCGTCTGGAAGAACCTGTGAAATCACCATGGGTACCTTGGCTAAGGATGTGTAGTTGCCATTTGTGACACAAATTTCCAAGGCAGGAATCCAGTTAGACTGAAGTTTGCTGTCAGAGGTTCAGTTAGCATCCAAGGCAGGAGCAATTTTCCCATCATCCACATCTGAAGAAATAATTGTGACTGTTTCCCTCAGATGTAGACCTTACTACCTCCATCCATTCCTTTGTTATTTCAATGCAGACTATTATAAGAAAGTCTGCTTAAGGCTATATCACAAGACAGAGCAGAATCTTAGTGTAGCGGAGCATGACATTTTCAATGCCTAATAATGCCAAGGAGAAATCAATTAAAAGAAAAATGCAATCAAATTTTATTCTGTCTACACAGGACATTATTCTAAATTCTATTAAACTCCACTTTCAAATATTTGGGTTTCATTATGCAACACCTATTTCCAAGGTATTTATCCTCAAATAAAAATAGATTTACTTCTCAGCTACTTCATCCTCTAATTAAAATCAGTTCTTCAGCTACACTCAGAATATGAACATACTATACCAAAAAGAAACAGCCCTGAGGAACACAATTTTCATTGTTAAAGCAGAACTGTTCATAAGCAATTATATCTTGTCACAGCTCTAGCAGTTAATCTAACTTCTTCAGTGACACCCAGTTATTTTCACACTCACCATCCTGACACAAACCAGTAATTATAGCCCTCACTTGCTATCTTCACTGACACTGACTTCTAGAGTGTAAGGACATGGGGATGCGAATTTATAACCTCAGGAAAAAGAGACGATCATTAAAATGCTGTTTTTCACAACAGGACTTTCATTTCTGAAATTGTATGATGACCATCAAGATATAACAAGCTTTTTCACTTCTTCCCATCTTGTAGTTTTTTCTGCTGTTTTTAATAACTACTACTAACGGTCTACTATAAAAATAGGAGACTTTACCCCATATGTAACATTCTTGGCACCTGCAGGCTGTCATCAAAACAAAATTAATATTGTAATACATAAACTACAGCAAAATGAAAAAAGAAAACTTTTACCCATTAGTTTCTCTGAAGCAGTAGTACTCGCAGATAAAATTATTATTATTATTATTATTATTATTAACAAACATTTATATAGCGCCAGCAGTGTAACTGGCACTTTACAAAGTAATAAAATAGACATGGTCCCTGCCCCTAGGGCTTACAATCTGAGAGACAGGAACTGGGGGAGAGACTTAGGAAGGGGAACAGAGGGAGAGACAAGGGGTCTAACATTCATGAAGATGCGAGGTCTCAAGTGCACGTACTTGGCTTGGTTACGATAAAATGAAAGGAATAGTTACAAGTTTTCTAGGGGGTTGTGATGGAACACTGTGCTATGCAGCCCTACAACTAACCAGAGAAAGTGTTACAAACTAAGTTACAAACACAAACAAGCATTAGCACTGCTTTTTATTAAGACAAGATTTGAAGATACGTAACTGCTTAGGTGTCTGTTTTGCACACGCAATTCTTGAAACCAATATGAAAGTGCAAAAATCTGACCCATAGACTCATAAGAAATCGGCAATTAAGAAGCCCCCTGTAAATTGCAATTTGTTCACCAATCTCAAGTAACAGATATGAAATCAGCAATGACCAGTTAACTGAATAAGGAAAAAAGAGAAGAATACTGGAAAGAGCACAAATATGGATCCACTCTGAAAGCCATAGCTTTAAGACCAACCCTATCACCTGAAAGCATTTTCTCTCACAATAACCACATCAGAAGGAACTTGCTTTGCAAACCTATTCAGCTGGAACACCGTATTGTTTCTTTCTTATGATGTTCAAGTTGCTCCTAATGGACCGGACTTGGATTCTTTCTGAGGAAAGCCTTTCACTTGCTAATAATGTTCCTTTTCAATTAAGAAAACGTATTTGCTCATGGTGAGTTAAGTTTGAAATTATTTGCATGATTTCTTTCAAATACCGACAAAGAAATATGACCTAGTAAGATGCTATGCAGCATTCACTGATTTTCCATGTCTTCTTTCTACAACACACTATTACGTATGTAATCACTTCTTAATACCTCTTCCAACAGCACCTTCTTCTAAATAATGCTATTGTAACAACAGAATGAGAAGGGTGACAGAAGGTGACAGATGCCTAATGAGTATCAAGCATGAAGTCCATGTTCAGAACAAAGCACCCTGTCACGGAGAAACATGGGGTCACACACGTGTAACACGGGACTACATGTTTGGTAAATGTGTGGGGCCAGAGGTTTCACATGGATGCAATGTTAAAAGTTCCACATGTTGGTAATGTTGACTCTGAGAATATAGCAAATGGCTGTCCTACATGGATATGCATATATTCCCAAACTGCAGCACCTGCAAGTCAAAACCAGCAAGAGTGCAGCTGCTGGCTAGTAGACAGAAGGTTTAGAGCCTGGCTGTTTCTTCCTTCCCGCAACACCACTAAATGATGACGGTTGGCTGACCCTGTGACTCGGAGGAGATTGGGATTTGCTGCTGCTTTTCCTGATAGCTACCTGGCAAATGTGAAGGGGCAGGCAGCAACAAAAGACAGTAGATCCAGCCACTATTTCAGCAACAGGAACTCTGATTGGTGGTCAACCACTGTGGTGCCAATAAGAATTCCTCAATTCAAGTTTGCAAGGCTGCCACCATTTTGGATTCCCTCACAGCTCAGCAAGACAAAAGGTGGGATGGAGCAGAGCTAGGGAATTTGCCATGTCTCCATATTCCCAACAATTTACCCTAGACCAGTAGTTCTTACACTTTTTAGACAATGTCTTCCTTCTCCCCTTGCATGCTAGCTGAGCCCACCCCCTGTTAAACATACATATGGCTGGGGTACATGGGGTTGCTCTGCGTGGTTCCATTCTTTCTTATCAGGGTGTCTCCAGCAGGTGACGATGAGCAATTGCTTGTCATCCATATGGGACCTCCCGTTCCGTTCTGTCTCAACTCTTGTTCAACGTGTATTTGAGACCGCTAGATAAGACTCTGCACAGATTTGGCGTGCAGTGCCGTCAATATACTCATGACACCCAGCTCTCTCTCCTTTTCATCTGTCCCAGGTCCTGCAACCTCAGTGCTAACACACAGTGCTTAGCTGCCATTGGGGTCTGGATCCAGGCACGCCAATTGAGGCTGAATCCAGACAAGACTGAAGCAATGATGGTTGGGTAGCCCTATGATCTAGGAGTGGAGATTGGGAGACCCATTATTGAGAGGGTCCAGCCTCCTCTGTCATTCAGGTTTGCAGTCGTCAGTACCTTGGGGTACTCCCAGATTCCCTGTAATGCCTGGAACATCAGGATGCAGCAGTGGCCAGGAGCATCCATCGCAGGTCCTGCAACCTTGGTGCTAACACACCAAGGTTGTAGGACCTTGGTGTGTTAGTCTAGTGCACTAGTCTAGCCTTAAGATTGCAGAAGCCTATTCTCAACAAGATTTTTGAGAAGGACAAAATCTCATTTCAGTCCTACTTCCCAGGTGGGCACTAGTCTTGAGGCTAGACTAATGCGCTCTATGTGGGCATGTCCTTGAAGGCTGTTCAGAGGCTGTAGCTGGTGTGGAACACACAAGCCCACCTTCTGACAGGGATAAGTCTCTGGGACCACCTTACACCAGTGTTCCACAGTCTGCACTGGGTGCCAATATTACCCAGCCCCAAAATCAGGACCACTTCCAATTATAAACACTGAAACTTAAAAATGGTTTTACAAACAAACAAGTTCAGCTTTCTTTCTGGAAAATTCAGTGTGCGCTCTTTTAGGGGCTAGGGTGATGCATACAAAATTTGAAGCAGATCAATTAAGCCATTTTAAAGTTATAACAGTTCAAAAGTTAATTAGTCTTGGTCATTTTCAGAGAGTATTTTTTGCAGGCTCGTATCACTCATTTTTTAAAGCTATGACTCACAAATTTGGGTGCATATAGCTTAAGCAGCCCATCAGCCACTTAGGATGGACTAATAGTGCTTAGCTAAGTGCTAAAAGACTTATTAAGCATCAAAAATTTAGTTCACGATTCTTGAGCATGCGCAGTAGCACAGGGTTGCATGGTTGAACGAGAAGCCAGCAGTGAGCTGGGCAGCATTAGAGCATAAGAAGTGCCATACTGGGTCAGACCAATGGTTCATCTACCCCAGCATCCTGTCTCCAACAGTGACCAATCACGGTGGCTTGGGAGAAGCACCCAACAGGTCACAATGGGGGATCTATTCCCTGTTGTTTTCCCCCAGCTCCCGTCATGTTCCCTGATCCTGTCTGGCTAATAGCTGCTAATGGACCTATCTTCCAGAAACTTGTCCAAACCTCTTTTAAACTCAGCTATAGTACTGGCCCTTTCCACAGCCTCTGGCAGTAGATTCCACAACCCAATTATACTCTGAGTGAAAAAATATTTTCTTTTATTGGTTTTAAACTTGCCACCCATGAGTTTCATGGAGTGTCCCCTAGTTCTAGTACTAGCTGAGAGGGTAAGTAACTGCTCCTTGTTTATTAGTTCCACCCCACTCATGATTTTATAGACCTCAACCTACCAAGCCTCTCCTCATACAGGAGCCCTTCCATGCCCTTGATCATTTTTGTTGCCCTTCTCTGTACCTTTTCTAGTTCAGCTATGTCTTTTTTGAGATGGGGCGACCAGAACTGCACACAATATTCAAGGTGCGGTCCCACCATTGATTTGTATAGAGGCATTATGACCTCCTCAGCCAGAGGTATGCTGGCCATGCTGGTCCCAAACGTCCAACAACAGATCACTGGAACTACTTTGTTCCTTCTCCCTAATAGGGGTACCACTGTGGTGTACGGATAGGCTGCAGGAACTATGTAAGCAGAGAGAGAGGCTAAATGGGGAGGGGGTGCAATATAAAATCCTCGTCTCAACTGGTAGGGGTGCACACCACCCTTCCTCTGCCCCAAGAACAGGAGCAGAACCCCCAACACCCTGCCTAAGGGGAGGAGGGCACAGAAAGGGAGGCAACCCTGGTGTCCCAGGAGGGGCCAAGCTGTGCTAGCAGCAACAGTATCTGGTTCTTTGTCCCTGTAATAGTTTAGTCTATAAGACAAAATTTAATGTGGTTTCACAATACAAGAACGAGATACAGCAGCACAAAATTTAATGGAAACTGTATTTCAATGTTTCTACAAGGGGACACTGAAGACATGACAACCGACACCTACGATCTTGCTCATTGTACAGTTAGATCTACTTATTTGGCTGGTGAACAAAACTGCAAAGTCCGAAAGCCTGCATACCTTCATCCATTGTAGTTTGTCCAATAAAAGATATTGCTGTATTACTTTGTCTCTGTTGCCTCAATTAAACTTCTCTGGATATACTCAGTGTCTCTCTCTCTCTCATGCATGCAAACAATTTTTCATAATTTATATTTATATTTTCATGATTTATATTGATCCCGATGTTGGAGCTGGATAAAATATTGGCAGCCAGGGCAAAATTTAGCAAATAATAATAAAAAAATTAGAAACACACACACACTCCTTTCTCTCTCGCACAGACATACTCACATAGACACACTCAGATACACACACCACACACTGTCATCTCTCGCTCTTTCACTCACGCACACACACTTTCTCACACTCATGTCTCATGCAGACACTCACACAGACACTTTCTCTGACACACTCGCAACTCTCTCATACTGACACACAGAGAACACACTCACAGACACGCACACACACTCACACTTCTCTCTCACACACACACACACTCAGTAGACCAGCTGGGTCCCCTTCCCTGCAGTGCCCGGTCCACGGGGCTGGCTAGCAGATTTCCCCTCAGCATCTCCCTCGCTCTAGCCGGCAGTGAGTGACCCTCTGCTCTCAGCCAGGGAGAAAGGTTGCAGTGGGCAGCTGCGAGGAAAGCTGCAGGACTGTTTCAGGACTGCCCACCTGCGGAGCACTGCCCACATGCAGATCGGAGCCCTGTTGCTCCCCCCATGCTGACCCGGCCTGGCCGCTATGGCTCAGCTCTGGCAGAAAGGTGGAAGCGAAGGAAATGGCCCCTGCCCTGCTGCCAGACCTGTTGCAGCTGCTACTCCCAGGGAAGGGAGCTGTCTGATGGGGATTGGGGGCATGCAAGTGGGAGGTTGTTGTAAAGGTGAACTAGATATGGATTGCAAAGCATTTTGAATACTGAAAGTGCTATATAAACACATGACGAGGAGATGGCCAGAGATTAAAGCTACTGTTTGCAACATTAACAGAACTGTAGTACAAGCTCAACATGTACGAGAATGAATGAGTGAAAACCCATCTTGTTTATCTCTTTAAAAATCAAATTCAACAGTAGATTACCAAAGATTAAAAACACACACAACTTTTAGCAGCTTGAAAACAAGTTCATGGAACAGACTGTAAAGAATTAATCTTTTCTGAGACAGCCTGTTTTGCAGGGATAATAAATGTAAAAGAAAGAATAGAAATGAAAAGTTTCTCTAAACAAAAGAAATCTCTGGTGCACGATCATGGTGTGGAGGATATGTATTCCATCAACACACTTTTTCTTCTTTGATTGTATAGTACACTCAAGAGCAGGACTTCTGTTATAAATGGCATCATTATAAATTTAATTCAGTCACAGTCAATCTGTTCAGCAAGTTACAAGATTTATAACCATTTAATTCCCTTAATCACTCTTCCTTTCTCCCCTCCACATCAACATTCTGTAGTTTGCTGATTGCCTTTTAGTGCCTAAATTCCCATCAAAAGACAGGATTACAGCAGCCAAGTGAGTGGAACTAGGTCAGAAGCTGCTGTAATGGGGGAGGGGACAGCAAGAGGGCTTGGGAAGGAAGAGGTGACTGGCTGTCTCATTTCCTCTTACAAGCTGTTGCTTTGTTCAAGTTAAAGCACCTTGGTCAGTTTTACTTAATATTACATTAACAGTATAGAAAATTGGGGAAAAGACAACAGAAAGCTAGAGTCATGGAACACAGCTTCTATAAAAGCAGTTTTAGAATAAATACGAAACCTGATGTGCTCAAATTTTTCTGTTCAACGAAAATAAAGTAACAAGTTTAATACTTTGGAAGCTCAGATGTTGAGACACTTGACAGGGAGCTCCACCTCAAGGACTTAACACTCAAAAGGGCTGTGCCTGAGCCAAAGACAGTTGTGTGGCCAGAGGACTAATGCCCAGCTGTAGAGAATTACTGAGTACCAGAAACTGAGAAGCCAGAGGCTCGTGCCAGGCAAAAGAGATGTGCGCATTGTGCGCGCGTGTGCACGTGAGAGAGAGAGAGAGAGAGATTCATATGAGATTATTCAGGAATAAAAGTGAATGGATGCCGACTGCCCTAAGAGCATGACTGGTGGGACTTGATCCTGGCAGGTCTCATACCAGGCAAGCCCAACCCTTACACACACCCAGAGCCATACGGATTTCATTTCACAACTACACAGATTAGGGTCTAAAAATGGAGCCTTGAAGAATTAAAGCACATTTATGGTTTTCCTTAATAAGGTATGCATAAGAAAGGGATACTCCAGCCAGTAAGGAAGTCAGATGTTTTGGCATGATTTTTTTAATATTAAAAGAAACTAGCAGAAGCATCTTTGATGGATTATAGGAATATATATGTATTACTATACAGCAGGGAGGGAAGAAATACTATCAGGGACATCAGGAGAGGCACCATGTGTTTGTTCCCCTCCTGTCTCGGATATTTGGGGGTTGAGGCCAGTGGGGCCCCTGATCTGAAGCCAATGCTCCTTAATATGAGGTCACAGTGGCAAATAAATCATCACCAATCTTTGATCTTATTCAGGATGAGGCCACTGACCTCTTTTGAGACCTGGCTGGAAGAGGCATCTGGGCCAGTATTGTCTCAGATGGCACCAGCCAGGAATTCGGTAAAGCATCAGCCTAGGATCAGAGTGCTGGAGATCTGTAAAGACACTTCGGCCATTCTAAGGTATCTGGTGCCTGACTCATCCCAATATAGAGTGTCCACGTTGTGCTGAATTTGGCTGGGGATTGATTCAGGATTCTTTTGGTGTACCGACACCACACACACACAGCCCGCTGCACAGCTGATTCCGTGACTGCTCCAGCCAAGCTGGTCACTGAGGTGGTGTTGAGGTCACCTAAACTTATCTTTTGGGGCAATTTCAACATACAAGCTGAGGCAGACCTTTTAGGGGTAGAGCAGGTTCTCATGGCTGCCATGACAACCATGGGCCTATTCCAAATAACATCTGGCTACACACTGGCAGCAGGACATATGTTGGATCTAATGTTTTGCACCAGCCTGGAAACAAGAGTTCCAATTATCAGGGGTGTTGTTACAACACTGTTGTCATGGTCGAACCATTACCTACTGAAAGCTCAAATCCCTGTTCTTCTATGCCCTCGTCGAAGTGGTAGAGCAGTTAGGTTGGTCTGCCCCCACAGATTAATGGTCCAATTGGTTTTCAGAACTCTTTGGGGGTATATCCACCCAGCCTCTGTCAATGCCCTGGTCACCTTATGGAATGATATTTTGACCATGGCCATCAACAGGGTTGCTTCCAGGTGTCCGCTCCCACCACTGAAACACCGCAGGTCCCTCTGGTATACAAAGGGCCTGAGGCGGTTGAAGCAGGAGGATAGGCCGTTATAACTCAAATGGCGTTCAGCTCGTGCTGAAGCCGACCAGTTGCGGCATAGATCATTTTTGAAGGACTATGCCGTGGCTGTGATGAGACGAAGAAATTTTTCTTCTCTGCTGTCATAATGTCTGCAAAGTCTCATCTGGCAAAGCAATTCCAGTGGTGAGAGAGGTCTGGTTAACCCGGCCTGTCTCCACCAGGAATTAGAATAATTTTTATTTTATTTTTTTCCGCATTTACCCCACCTTCTCTATAGACTCAGGGCAGCTAGTTACAACATTAAAAATATAAAATGCATTAAAATCTCTTAAAACTCCATCACCCCCAACCACCTACTCACCCCATCCTTTATCCCCCATCTACCGCCAATCAATTCATCCCAAACCCCCCATCTCAATCCCAACCAACCCTATTCCTGCCTGCCAAATGCCTGGCCAAACAAAGAGGTCTTACATCACCTCCAGAACACAAGCAGGTTCAAGGTTAGGCGGACCTCCAAAGGGAGGGAGTTCCATAATTGTGGGGCAGTAACCTAGAATGCTCCCCTGCATCCCCTCATTGTAACAACTTCACAGGTGCTGCAACTCATTCTCAAAATAAACAGACGGTAAAAGGATTGTTTAAACATTCACCCTATTGAACATAGTATATTAAAAGCAGCTTGCATAAGGAATATGCTGGCAAATGCACATGTCCTATTCTTTTCCTACAGCTCTCTATGAACAACAACAAAAAATAAGGGTACAAACTGTTGGTTTTTTGCCAGAACTAGTCGTTCTTGGTAAGCATTGGTTTAAGTTGAAACAAGCACAAGGCTTGCTTCATGCAGCTAAACTCTACTGGTAGGAAGGCTTAGTGTAAACCTGGCCAGAAAAGAATAGGCTGAACCATGATGGGTGCACTGGCTGAGTGGTTACAGCACTCAGTCACATCCCTGAAGGCTGTGGGTTCCAACTCCTGCTTGGTCTCGAACTAAAGAATTGCCTCCAATTCACTGAGCTCTGAACAGGCACCTGATCCATCGGGCAATTCAAAGTCAATCAGACTCCACTGTGTACCACAGGCCAAAGAAACTGGTGTGCCTTAATCACAGCAGCAATATCGCTAACTTAAATGGTGTGGGGTGGACTTCCGATTTCATGATGGAGCACTGAAAACAACTTGTTCTTTTTTTAAAAAAAAAACAAAACACAAATCTTTAACATGAGCTCTGGTTTTATTTAAATGCCCCCAGGTTTTCCGATAAGTCAATACTGGAAAATTCCTACAAGTCAATATAATCTGAGAGAGACGAGGAAGGGGAAGACAAGGGAGAGATGAACATCTAGAGAAATATAAAAATCCATCAAGTGACAAAGCTGTTTCCAGATACAGAGGAAGAAATCAGGTCCAAAATACATATAGAATATTATATCCCAGGGTCTGGGTATGCTTAAAAATTGTTTAATATGCAGCCGAGCAGAACAAAGCAAGGACTGAACAAGATACTTTCTGAATCACCATAGGGAATGAGGGTATCCAAATCTCTACAGGAATACTGACCCCATCCTACCACTCTCCCAAACCCTGAATATGCTATGTCATGCTAGGAAAGGCAGGTCAACTTCCTCTCCACCCCACTGACCTTACATCTTTAAGATTCTATAATGTAGTCTAATATGGTTTTTCCCATAGCATTCCTGGATGCCACAACTCAGTAGTTAGTCACCCAAAATCAGAACTGCTGTGCGGCCCAGGGCACGTGCACAGATGGGCCTGGATGTGACATTTGTAGGGGAAGGCTGACCAGCAAGAAGGTTTGTTTGGGTTTTTTACCTGTAGTATACCTCTCCTGCACCCCCATACACACTTTGAGGTTCGCTCTGAAAAGGCATGTCAATGGGAAATCACCAGAACAAAGCCTCCACTTGCAGCTTCTCATATTTGGAAAGGTGGAAGGCACAATCTGACCCCAGCTACTTTTCCCCCACAGTTTAACACCACTGAAATTTTCCTATTTCAGCTGTCTCAGAATTCTAGCTCCATCTAAACCTCAATCCTCCTCAGATATCTGCCTAGTGGCAGTTCCTAAAGATCTACAAATGTGGGCTACTTGGGAAACTTATTGGAGTAAACAAGTTAAGAATTTGTGATGTCTATCTTAAACCAGTTAGCATCTTTCTGTTCTATAGATTAAATGTAATTTTGCTGTGCGCCCTCCATACAGTTTCTGCTGGCATCTGTATCTAATTATAATAAATCACTGTAACTAAGTTAAGCACATACACCTGTATTTTCTCAACCTCATGAACATATCCTTGTCTCTCCTTGTGTTCCCTTCTCCCTTGTCTCCCCACTTCCTTGTCTCTCTAAATTGTAAGCCCCTTGGGGTAGGAACCTGTCCATAACTACTGATTATAGTGCCAGGTATACCACTGGCACTATATAAAATAATAATAGTAACACAAACACCTAAAGTGTATTTTGCTCATCATCACACTCCTTACTTCAAAGCAACCCTCCTAAGACTGGGTGGTAACTGCTTGCTACCAGTGTTCCCAGGTTAAGAGTCATGATCTTGCGGAGCAGATACAGAGCTAAATCTGGGATCCTGACTAGACTGATTTGCATAATTGAATATGCAAGTTTTAAATGTTTGGCGTCACATGGAGGTAATTACCACCCTCTCAGGAGTAGGAACCTCCCTCTCCACTTATGTGCAGAGATAAGTACCTCACAATTACCTCCCTACTCATGGCAATAAATTGGGAGGGGGGAGGATGCAAGGTAGAATCTAGGTATTTCTAACAAAAGTTTTTGTGTGAACAGCCTTCAGGAAAATTACAGCCTGAAAAGGTCTGGGAATCAGTAGATTGCTCTGTGTTGTTTTTAAGGTTTTGCGAAGCTGGGCAAGGGGCTAGCACTTCAGTTGTGCTGTGAAAGCATTCGTGTTGCAGCATACTTTCAAATCAGCCTCACAGTACGTTACCGTTATCATTTTTTGTTTGTACAGCATTTTCAGCATTCAAAGTGATTTATAATCCATATCTAGTTTACACTCACAAAAACCTTCAGAACCAAGTCATTATTATTCCTATTTTACGGCTGGGGAACCGAGGCTGAGATGCATTGACTTGCAAAAGGCCACCCAGCGAGTTCATGGCCACAACAAGATTTGAAACCTGGCCTCCCAGTTCCAAGTCTAACATTTTATTCCTTCGGCTATCATAGTTACTCTCTTAAAAAAAACCAAAAAAAACAAAAAACGAACAACAGCAACAGAAACCACTTTACTATAGTCTCCCTACCTGTCTTAGGCTCAGCTTTTGTTAGGGGGAATTCTCCAGAAGAATGCAATTCTGCTAGTGGGTTTTGGATAGCGACAAAGAGTTTCTTATGCAACCAATTCCTGGTGGATTCATGGTGTGAAATGCAAAATTCATCAAAGGTGGAAAATAAGACGACACAGGGTCATTCAGGCACCAGACCTACTGAAAGGTTGCTTAAGAGGGCTCTTGCACAAGACTGAGCTGAGCTGCCATCTCCAATTCCACATACAATACACTACAGTACAGTACTGTAAGTAACAGAACACAGATCAGTGTGACAAAGTTCTGTTAAGCTCAAAGGTTGGCACATTCTCACCAGTGGAAGCTAGTACAATAGAAAAGTATCATCCTAACTACTTTGTTTCTCACATCTCATATTTGGGATCAAACCAGAAACCACACTAGACATGTAGCAGCATGGGCAGCTCTTCCTCTTGTCAGCAAGGAGTGAAGTGTCCCAACAAGGCTGACTTTAAAGTAAGATACTTCTCCCCAGAAGTACTACCTTATCGGGGAAATAGCTGCAACAAGAATTTGGTACCAACTGAAGTCTAATTCTTTTTCTGGATGGTATAGCTGTCTTGATTGAAACAAACTATTGTACTTATTTTTATTTATTGCTTTAAGCAAGCTCTGGGCATAGTTAGAAGATTTTTTTAAAAAAGAAAAAGGATAGGGTTTGATGTAAATCAATGAGAGATGGTGGTGTTCCAACACTTCGGGGGTGGGGGGGGAATCAGATCTTTAATGTTGCAGACTGGCTACTCAAAAGCTGAAGTGCACAAAATTAGGGGAAGCATGAGAAAATGCTGGCCAAATCTTTCCTATTTCAAATGCAGATCTTGTAATTTACCCATATAACCGAATTAAAATTTCATACACAACTTTCTCCATATTCAAAGCAGCTTTTCAGCAGAACATTGAACAAGTGTTCTTTGCTCAGCATTCTACTACCATCATGTTCTAGTACATTTTTTCCTCTCTCATTGGCAGAGTATCTATACAGACCAATGCTGTTGCTTAGTAACCAGTAGCTTGCTGGATGAAGGTAATCAATGTAATATGAACGTTAATTTTTCTTAGGAAAAGCCTAATTTAAATTGTCCAAAGTCTATTAAAAATAGTTGCATTTTTTTTCTAGTCCTCCGCCCCGGCTCATTTTCCTGTGAGAACTCATCACTTCCATCATGTTTTTAAATATAATTTCTGTGGTATACATGGTATAAAATAAAAAATTATGTCAGCTCATTGTTTGGATGCAAAAGTTGCTTGTTGTAAACACAGAACGACAGGAGAATGTAAATTCCAGGATGATTGATATGACCAGTTTTAACATTCTGCAGCAATGTTTCAATGATTTACTTGAGGATCAAACATGACATTTTTTAAAACAACATCCTCATAGCTGTTCATTTGATTGTGTAATGTTTTTGTCCATTATATCCATTTGCTAACCCTTCTTGCACAGTGACTAGCAAAATACCCTTTTCTTCCATCACCTAACCAGATGGCCATTGTAAATCTGGGCAGAGGCAAATTTATTCTGGGAGACAGTTCCACAGCAATGGAGCAGCCTCCTCATAGTCACCACCTTTCTACAATATGGAACCTCCAGGAAGGCACCCCTGGCCAACTACGGAGGTCAGCTCAGGACCCAAGGAATGAGGTGATCCCTAAGGTAGGTGGAACCATTTAGGGTTTTATAGGTCAAAACCAGCACCTTGATTCGGGTCCAGAAAACTATAGGCAGCCAGTGCAGGGTACAAAGAATGGGTGTAATGTGTTCATATCGGCCTGCCCGTCAAGAAATGGGCCGCTGCATTCTGCACTAGCTGCAGTCTCCAGACTATCACCATTGGCAGCCCCATGTAGAGGGCATTACAGTAGTCTAATCTCGAGATAAAGGCATGGATGATCGTGGCAAGATCAGAATTTGAAATATTAAGGCTGAAGCCTCCTCACTGGATATAACTGGCAAAAGGCGTCCCTGGCCACAGCTGCCACCTGGCTATCCAGGCGCAGATGCAGAAACACCCCCAGGTCCTCCATAAACCACGGCGACCTGTGCTGTTGCCGCACGGGGAGCGGAGGCCTGGGAGTCCCATATCGATGGCCTCAGCCAAGAGGATGTTCCACAAGGCCATGAGATCATCAATCATGCGGCTGTCAAGGTCCATGGGTAAATCCCCCATAGCATTCCAGAATCCTACAGGTTCCATATGTCTCCAAGGGCAGACCATCCGAATGGGTCCTACACTCTGCCGAGGGCAAATGTGTGCCAGGACACATGCCTACAGGCAATAATGATCAGAATATGACAAAGGTGATCTATGTATCCCCCCAATCATTGGATCCCCCACCCTGCCTCAAAGCCAGTGCAAGACACCAGATCCAGAGTATGCCCCCTCTCATGTGTCAGGCCCATGATTGCCATGGAGGGCATGAACTCCTGCTCTGCCTCCAAAAGACTGGTCTCGGCGTTAATGGTTAGTAAGGGTTAGTAAGTTTATTAAGGCACTAGCTTTCGCCGTGGCCAACAACAAAAACAAGGACAATTGACAATCGAATAAGCACAACATATTAAAAGGACAGCTAACTTATTGGCTGCCCAAATATTGTAAAAACGGGTTTATAAATAAATCAAATCAACATAAAAAGGTGCATCCTATATTATAGGTGTACCCTTACCAGTCTCTGTACCTGAAACGCCCATTTGTTCTCTTATATCACCAGTTCCTCTCGCAGTCTTGCGACTAAAAAAGCAAATGA
Organism: Sphenodon punctatus; assembly: GCA_003113815.1. Classification (NCBI taxonomy): domain Eukaryota; kingdom Metazoa; phylum Chordata; class Lepidosauria; order Sphenodontia; family Sphenodontidae; genus Sphenodon; species Sphenodon punctatus. Next base: position 3,829,296 of record QEPC01008108.1, on the reverse strand, counting down.
TGCTACCAATCTTAACTCTTTCTCAGTGTGCGTAGCCAGTAACAATACAATTTTACCGTGTAGGGACAGATATTCCTTCCCATCCCACAATGGTCTTATCCAGGTTTGTCTTACAGTCTCATAAAGAGGGCATCTAAATAGAACATGATGCAAATCCTCTACTTCCAAAGCTGTACAGGGGCAAATTTACTTCTCATAAGGTTTACCGGTATATCGACCAAGAATAACTGCTGAATTGTACAGCTGGAAATGCAGCAGTACAAAATTCCTTCGCAAAGTCGGATCACTCAATTTATCTAATTAATCTTCAAACTTGTGCTCCTGTTTAACATGATGGTACCAGGGCACAACCTTCCAGGAGGCAACCACCACCATGTCCTCCTGCCTGGCTATATCAGCAGCTCCCACACATGCCAGATTTCTATGCTGAAGTACGTTTTTCCCACCAAAACAAGAATAAGATAACCCCATACCCTTTAGATGTACAAACAATTGGGCAAGTCAGGGATAGCGCAAAGCGCCGTCATATTCCAACTCCTCCGTTAGACATTGGACCGTCAGAGTGGCACGATTCTGATTACATAGCTTGATCAGGTATCCGAGACAAGCCAACCTCCCAATACAGCTTATAGACAGCATACCCGTCTCAGCCCTCACTACCCACCCACCCCCCCAGGTACCCCCTATGGAACCCTCAGCAAACTTCTTAAAAATTTGTTTTGGACTACTTCCAGGCTATCGAAATTGTCTGCTGGTATTACCTCAGAGCCATAAGCCAATAATGACTGTACCTTGGCCCTATAGACCCTTCCCCCAAGGCTCAGGGTGGCTTACATAATAAAAACATACTAAAAAAAACATACATCATAAAAATACAATATACTAAATAATCACAGGGATAAAAACTTTATGGATATCAACCATCTACATTAGAAATTATGTTATTTGAACCCACACATGACAGTAGGATTTTAGGCTATCTAAAGAAGTTAAGAAAATGGTTTCAAACACAGATGCAAGATATATCGGCAAATGGGAGGATGAGTTAAGGAGATAACAGATAAATCACAAATTAATCAAATTTGGAATGTAATGCATAAAAGTTTGAACTTCCTTGTAGTTAGAAAGACACAGGTCAAAATAATAAACATATGGTATCTTACCCCACAAATTTTAAAGCATTCCAATAACACTTATTCTGACTTGTGCAGGGGAGGTTGTGGGGAGCATGCCACTTCACTGCATTGTTGGTGGGATTGTACAGACCTGTTGGTTTTCTGGAGAATTGTGTGGAAGCATATGATGAAAGTAATGGACTTATTTCCCTTTAAACCAAAGTTAGCCCTTATGGGAATATTTCCAAACTGTCCAGCAATTAAGTAAAGAAAACTTGCATGGCAACAGATACGTTATCACCCAACTATGGAAATCTCAAAGAGCTCCTACAGAAAAAGATTTACTACATAGACTTTGGTATAGGATGTCAATGGAACAAATTTCAACAGGCAATCAATGACAATCTAGAAAATTTCTATGCAGTGTGGACACCAGAATGGCATAGAATAACTGAAAGGCTAAAATTGAACCAATCTACAGAGAAAGTTTTACTACATCAAATATAGACAGTGTTGGTTGCCAGAATTAGCAGTGGGGCAGCAGCTTGTTTGGATTGGGTATTACGCCACAGCACAGGATTGGTTTTGTTCATATTAATAACTTGCAGAGAGTTGTGATTTAATTTTCTTCTGTCTGTTGTTCCTGGTTGCTTGTTCCAATTGTTAGATGTGTTATCTGTTCTCTTTTTTTGGTTGAATAATTTTAAAAAAACAAAACCCATAAAATTCCATTTTAAAACCCCATTTAAAAAAAACCACCCTCACCCCTAAAACCCTCCCACCTCAACCTCTCCCGCCTCCTGCCAAATGCTTTCCAAAAAAGAAATGTTTTGCACTGCCTCCAGAAAATGCTCAGTTTTTTTACAGACCTCCGGGGGAAGGGAATTCCATAACATAGGAGCAGCTACTGAAAATGCCTCTCTGCAGGCCCTTGTACAAACAAGATTGGCAAGTGGTACCCGTAAAAGCGTGCTCCCAGCCAACCACAGGGGTCACAATGGAGCATGGAAAGAAAGAGGGTGTCTCATATGTGGGGCCCAAGCCACTCCATGACATTGAGCATACTAACTATTTATTTATTCCAATTTTTACTCTGCCCTTCCCAAATGGTTGAGAGCAGCTTACAAAACAATTTAACCACAGGAAATACATATTTAATGTTTTATTTATTAAAATTTCTATCCCATAAAAACAAGCTCAGGGTGGGTTACAATCAAATCAGATAATACATTAAGTAGAAAAACAATTTATCTACCCTTAACCAATTCTAAGCCACCAAAAACCCACCTAAAAGTTTTACACTGTTTTTGGAACACACATAAGCTTGGGCTTCAGTGAACCTCAGAAGGAAGAGAGAATTGCACAACTGGAGAGCAACCACCAAGAATGCCTCTGTCTACACCCATGCTGTCCATAGTAACTTGGCTCCTCAAGGGAATTGCCAGAAGGCCACACACAGCTGAGCCAAGAATGCATAATAGGACATAGGGGAGGAGGCAGTTCCTCAGGTACTTTGAGCCCAAGCCATTTAGGGCTCCAGAAGTCAAAACCAGCACCTTGGATTGGGCCTGGTCAGAGTCGCATCCCTATTTATACTGGTCCCTCCAAGCACATGTTCACACTAGGAACCAGTGCCATTTTTATCAGGGTGAGTGGTTGTGGACACACCCCATTCCCTGTCCAATATTCCAGGACAAGTCACTAGTCTGAACAGCAGCTGTTCTGAGGTCACATTCTGCATTTCTATCCCTTTCAGTCCATAATTATGGACTTGCTTGGATTTTTCGAATGTGCGGTAAGGGATGGGGGCAAGCCTACACCAGCCTAATCCAGGACATGGCACTAATCTGTACTTTACTGAGCTCTGGACAAACTAATACTGAGTAGCTGTTCAATCAGACACTACTAATGTAGAGTAACTGTCAACTCACTGCTCAGAAATTAACTCCTCATGAGAAGGCGGGGTTAATTCATGGTCACTTCACAGCTACTCCCCCATCAGCAACATCTACAATAGCTGCCAAGGAGAATTTCCTCTGCCGCAAATGCAGGTGGGGGGATTGCCGTGCCCCCTCTTCTCCCCTCCACGACAAGCTGGGGGGAAGGATTGCAAGTCACCGCTCTTGCAGTGCTTGCAGAGAGGATTTTTGCTGCCGTGTTGCAGGGACTGCAGCTGGGGTTGCCGCAGCAACCCTTGCTGCAGGCGGGAAGGGGCTAGGTGGCTGATTGGCTCCCTGGATTACGTGGGAGAAATCAGCAGCCCCAGAGGCTTTCCCTGCTCAGTCCGGGACGAGCGGGGAAAGAAGAAGCAGGCCGCTTGCATCCAGAGCTCGAGGGAGCCTCGTGAAGCGGCCTGCTGGTTGCAAGCAAGAATTTTTGGAGACAGAGGAGCCCAGATCAGGGAGTAGACAGCCCATAGAGGCTGTAGGGAAAAGGATGGGAAAGGGGCGGAAACGTGGCCCTAGGGGTGGGCCCAAGGCCCGGGCCCAAAAAGCCCAGAAGAGTAAGGTTGCCCCAAAAGGGGCAAAGGAGAAGAAAAAGCAGGGGGCCAAAGCCTCTAAAAAGGGACAGCCCAAAAAGGGGGGTTCCAAGGGACAGGAGGGAATGAACCCTCCCCCCACCCCACAGCCGGTACAGGAGCCATCCGGGGCGAAGGGTTCAGCGTGGGAGCGCCTGGCAGCTTGCGAGGCGGCCCTATTTGGGGGAGGAGCCCCCCCGATGGATGTGGGCCCTAGTGAGGATCAGATCCCTCAGTTGGACCTGGAAAACAGGCTGGGGCCATCAAGGGCTGGGGTCCCAGTGCCCGTTGTTGAGGTCTTGAATAGGGTCTTGGTATCGGGGGGGCAGGGGGCATCTGGGCAGGATTATGGGGGGAATACCCCTTCCTCCCCGCACGAGGGAGGTCTGCGGAGGAGTGGATGGCAGGCATGCCCCCCTGCCCGTTTCTAGGACCATGAGATGCCAAGGCAGCTCCTTGGGGCTAGAGTGCCTAGGGCCCCTCAGAGGGAATCGCGGGGGGAACAGGTGGAGGAAGAGGGTGAAGATGTCATCCAAGGGAACAGAGAAGGAGCGGAATGATTCATCAGGGGGGACATCCATGGGGTCCAAAATAGTTTTCTTTCCCCAATGGGGGGTCAGGGAGTGGGGGGTGCAAGCGGACCCACGATAGCAGGGGATGGGTGGCTGGGTGCCCAGAGCATGGAGGCAAGCTGGCTCACCCCTAGGAGAAAACATCTCCAGTATTTATGGTGGAATGGGGGCTGGGTTCAGGTTACAGCCCCAGCCCCTCGGAGTACACTTGCACAGGCGGCATGGGGTCTGGGGCCTTGGTGGGCTCCCCCCTGTGGCTGGGCAATTTTGGGATCAACAGGCCTTGCAGGTCTGGGGTCCTGTGGCTCAAGGAACTGCCACCCTGGTGGCCAACCAGCAAGGCGGGGAGACGGGCGTGATTGGTAACGGGCAGCAGGGGGTCCTCCCAGAGCACCAAAGGCAGTTTCCTTCCTCCCTGGACATCGGCGGGCAAGCGTACCAGCCTGAGCAGGGCACAGTCAGTGTGACCCAGATGGGTGGGCAGGTACAAGGGCTGCAGGGCAATTATGGATGGCCATTTATGGCTTGGGGGCCTGGTTCGCAGTCAGGGGGGCAAGGAACCGGGGTGCAGGTGAGTAATGTTCCCACAGGGTGGCTGGTACCAGGGCAGGTGAGCCCCATGGCATGTGCTCCGATAGGTTTGGACCCAGCGATGCCTCGCCAGCCTGCCCCTATGGGGGGGGAGTTTTGTAGATCTGTCGGACCCCATCGGGGAGCATTTATTACCCGCTACAAGGGAAAAAATCTGGAGGGGAGAATATGTGGATATTTTTGCCCTCCTCTTCAGTGATCCGATAGTGGATCCGGGAGAGGAGGATGAAAAGAAGGAAAAGGAGAAATACAAACGCCCGAAGGCTGACAGGAACTGGGCAAATTGGACAGCTGCATATGCCATATATCATGGGGTGCAGCTGGAAATGTTTCCAGAGAAAGGGGCAGTTCTCCTCAAATATGCCGAGATCATACAGCGTGCGTATGAAACGGGGCCGCCCGGGGCATGGCTCCGGTATGATGAGGCCTTTAGACATCGGGCTTCATTTAAGCCAGGGCTCCGGTGGGACATCCATGCACAAGACCTATGGTTGACGTGCATGAGTGATTCAAAAGGGGCCCCTAAGACAGATAGTGGCCACCTTTTAGCTAAAGGGAGTGTTGCCCCGGTGAACGACCCTGGCAGGGCAGGGGGCAGACAGGCAACTTCGGGAAGCGTGGGACAGTGTTGGGAATTTTCCCGGTCCGGTGTGTGTACCCATCCCTCATGCAGGTTTCGGCACACCTGCCCCTCTTGCGGAGGGTTTCACCTGGCGGCGTCCTGCCCCTGGCCCAAGCCATGGGCAAAGGGGAAATCCGGAGCAGGGAGTGCCCCCAAAAGGGCCCAGGGGAGCTCAGCGGGAAGTGGGGCAGGGAAATCTGGCAACACCGGTGAGAGTAGATAGGCTGGCGACGGCCTTGCGTTCGCACCCTGACCAGGAAGAGGTGGGCTATGTGGTGCGCGGGTTTAAAGAAGGTTTTCGGATACCAGTTGGGGAGGTCCCAGTGGGTAGAGTACCTCCCAATTTAAAATCCGTAGTAGGCATGGAGGACGTGGTGGCGGAAAAGATACGAAAGGAGGTGGTGGAGGGGAGAGTGGCAGGCCCCTTTGATGTACCTCCGCTTGAGGGAATGGTTTGCTCTCCGCTGGGGGTCGTTCCAAAGAAAGCCCCGGGGCAGTTTCGCCTGATCCACCACCTTTCGTATCCTCGTGGCCGCTCGGTGAATGATGGGATACCCAAAGACCTGACAACAGTGCATTACGCGTCATTTGACGCAGCGGTTGAGTTGGTCAGGCAGTATGGCACCGGGGCGATGATGGTGAAGTGCGATGTTAAATCAGTGTTCCGCCTCTTGCCAGTTCACCCGGACAGTTATCATTTACTCGGCTTTCATTTCCAAGGGCAATACTACTACGACAAGGCCATGCCCATGGGGTGCTCGATCTCGTGCTCGGCTTTCGAGCGCTTCACCTCCCTTGTGGCATGGATTGTACGGCATGAGGCAAGCGGGGGAGATATTACCAAATACCTCGATGACTTTCTCTTCGTCGGGCACCCTCATACGCCCGAATGTCAGGATTTGGTAGACTTGTTTGTGCGAGTAACTGGAAATTTGGGTATCCCATTAGCCACTGAGAAGACAGAGGGCCCCGCAACAGTTCTTACTTACTTAGGTATTGAGTTGGATTCTACCCTTGGGGTTTCCCGATTGCCCATGGATAAGGTGCTTGGGTTGAGAAAGAAGATCACTGAATGTGTATCAGCCATCAAGGTGACTGTTCGGCAGCTCCAGTCGCTCATTGGGAGCCTGAATTTTGCGTGCAGGGTAGTTGCACCTGGTAGGGCATTTTTGTCACGTTTGTATGGGAGGTTAGCAGGGGACTTGTCGCCTCATTATCACATCAGGGTGTCCAGGGAGATGAAGGAGGATTTGCGGACCTGGCTATCATTTTTAGACCGTTTTAACGGGGTTTCGGTTTGGAGGGGACAGGTTCAGTTGAATGCAGAGTTTCAGGTCCATTCAGATGCTTCCGGGGCACATGGATTTGGGGTGTATTTTCAGCAGCAGTGGTGTGCAGCCCCTTGGCCACCAGAGTGGGTCAGCGCTGGCATCATAAGAGATCTCACATTCCTGGAGCTGTTCCCCATTGTGGTAGCTGTCAAATTGTGGCATGGTAAATTGGCCAACAGGACAGTTCTTTTTTGGTGTGATAATCAGGCGGTAGTTCATATAATCAATTCATTGACGTCCCGCTCCCAGAGGGTCATGGTTTTGGTGCGGTGCTTGGTGCTGCTATGCTTGGAACATAATATTCTGTTCCGCGCGAGACACGTTCCTGGACTCGAGAACGAGATTGCGGATGCTCTCTCCCGTTTCCAGATGGGGCGATTTCGCGCGCTCACACCGCGGGCCAACATCAACCCAGAACCCATGCCGGCCGAGCTGTGGAACCTTGGATCCTAGAGTTAAGTTCCTTGGTTCAGGGTTCCTTGGCGGGTCGTACCAGAGTGGCATACCATGCAGCCTTTCAGGCTTTCCAGGCTTACCGGGGGCAACGGGGGTGGGCCATGGGCTTCCCGATCCCTGAGGCGGAGGTTCTACAGTACGCCATGGCATTAAGAAATGACGGCCTGGCGGCCAGCACCATTTCTGGAAGGATCGCAGCCTTGGGATTTATGAGCCAGTTGGCTGGTCACCCGTCCCCGGGTGGCGGTTTTCTGATACGCAGGTTGATTGAATCTTGGGCAAGAGAACCCCCAACGCTGCAATATACTAGGCTCCCCATTCCCCCCCCCTTACTGGTCCAAATTGTAAATATGTTGCAGTTTGTGTGTTTTGACAAATTTGAAGAATCCTTGTTTGCCGCACTGTTTAAAGTGGCGTTTTTCGGTGCCTTCCGAGTGAGCGAGATGGTCGCCGATTCAGCCAGGGATAGATCAGGTAGGGCGTTAGGGTATAAGGATGTACAGTGGGATACCCAGCAGGTGAGAAAACAATTGAGGTTATCTAAAACGGATCAGCGGGGAAGGGCTAGGTTGGTTAGACTGGCTCGTTCGGGAGATGTAGGACTGTGCCCGGTTGTGGCCCTACAAATGTATATGGCCATGCGTCCTTTAGTCAGGGACCCCCTGTTTTGTCACCTTAATGGGGAACCGGTCACTAGATATCAATTTATGTCGGTGCTTCGTGCAGCACTGGCAAAGTTGGGCCTTCCACCTGGGGACTATGGTTCCCATTCATTTCGCATTGGCGCAGACACCTTTCCAGCACAAATGGGGATGGCGGGTTCTGAGATTCAGGCAATTGGCCGGTGGCGATCAGCGGCATACCATGCTTATGTGCGTTGATTGGATCGCATATGCTCCGACTAACCATCCCATCTCCTTCCTTTGATAGATTTAACCGTATCCAGGAGGGCAAGGATCTGGATATGTGGGCACAGCCTAGTTCGCTGGGCGGCAAAGGCAGCGCAGGAGTCCGCAATGGGATCCCAGATGGGTTATCTGGAAGGGAAATTGTAAATTGGCACGGAAGGAGCAGCATGAGGTGGTGCCAGCTGCTTCCTATGCTGAAGGACTTAAGTAGAGGGTACACACCAGAGATTTTAGTAATTCACCTCGGCGAGAACGACCTGCCAGGACTCAAAGGGGTACAACTGATCAGGTTTATAAAGAATGATTTGTGGAAAATTCGACGACAATTTAGAGGAGTTAGATTAATTTGGACCGAGTTAGTGACTAGGTTACACTGGGGGGAGGGGGACTTAACTAAAAAAATAGATAAGACTAGGAAGACGATTAATAGGGAAGTTAGGAAATGGTTAGGTACAATTGACTTGGAGGCGATTAGTCATGATCAAATTACGTACAAGGAAGTGGGTTATTTTAGAGCTGATGGTGTACATCTGTCTCCTTCTGGGAATGCAGTTTATCTTGGGGCTCTCATGGCTAATTTGGAACGGTTTTTAGGTTAGGTGTGGGGGCCTTGGACCTGTTGGAAGTATCAGCGGTCCCATGGTGGCGGGGGTCCAGTATCGTTTAAAGTAGGTTAAGGTAAGATAGGAGTCATCTCCTTAAGGGATGGGGAAGCCACGTGTACCGTGGGGCAGGGTATGGCACACGGGGTGTTGGTTTCCCTGGAAAAGGGGTGTCAGCAAGAGTGGCAGGGCATTGTAAGGCCTCCCACTGTCAGACACCTCAGTTCTTACTCAGGTCCGGATGGACAATGTCCCTTTTGGCTGCGCCCCTGGCGCTGGACGAAAGGGAGACGTTTACTGTTGAGGAGGCTGGCGAAGGCATTTCGCAACCCCCTCTGTTGAAGTTATGGGTTATGATTGATACTGGACCTGTATCTCAATAGGCGATGTCACCCCCTCACCTAATTTGACTGTTGTAATTGGATAATAAAGGGTGCGGCCATATAAATCCAAATTGTGTCCTGTCTTGCTTTCGGGGGGAGGGAGTGGGTGCGACGGCAAGCAGAGGTGCTAATGATGCAGTTTGTCAGGAATTCAGCAAATCGCATGTCACCCTTTCTGGAGACATGGTCAAAAGATACCTCTTCCTATATATAAAACTATACAATTTCCCCAAATGGTCCTCATCTCTGGGTGCATTAACACAAAACCAAGAACCCTAGTAAATCCTTTCTAACAGCACCCAACCCATCGGGGAAGCCAGAGAAGGCTGTCCTTCCTTTTGAACTTGTGTTTTATGCATTGTGCCCTCTTTTGATGACACAATACCCTCCAATATTTGATGGGAGGGAAATAGGTACACTTCATGTCACCCCTACTTTACATAAATTGGCATATGTTTGTGAAAATTTGTAATAGCCCACTAACTAACTTTGGGGCTGAGATGGAAAAAAAGGATGTCTCCGTCTAAGCGTATGTTTGTATGTGACTTACTGTTCAAGTTGAAACAGCCTATTAAAAAGCCAAAATTCATGTGTGCATTGATTTTGGCTCTAAAGTTTTAATTTTAAAGTCACTGAAAGGATTCTAGGTAGAAGCAGTGACAGTTCCTTTCACCACACTAAGGGCACTTTTAACGAACAAGTCATGGTCGCACGACCGGCTCTCATGATATTTCAAAATCCCGCAAGGCGGGATTAGACGAGATAGAAGTCCGGGATCATGCGCATAAAAGACAGTCATGCATTGTTTGCAGACCGCAAATTAAATACCTCAATTGTGAGCTATTTAATTCGCGGTCTGCAAACAATGTGTGACTGCCTTCTATGCACATAATCCCAGACTTCGGTCTTGTCTAATACCGCCTTGCGGGATTTTGAAATGTCACACAACAGCGACCCGCTCGTTTAAAAGCAGCCTACGAGTCATTGCTCGCAAATACTCTCATGCCCTTCCTACCTTTTCTTTATGTTTTCATCTCGACCCCAGCCACACAGTTCCCTCCTCCTCCTGTGTTACCTTTCTGTGTTCTTTGATAGCTGTGCTTATCCCAAGCTTGTTAAAGTAAGAAAAGGTGCTCCACCCCAACCCCAAATGATGAAAAAACAATAGGCAAGGAGTCCTGGTTCTCTCTCACTAGTTTAGTGAGATGTTCGTACCTTCTTTTGTCTGCCGAACCCAGTACAAACCTTGCACTGCAGGAAGCTGTGTACAAGGTAACAAAACCTGTTATCGTACTGGGCAAAAAGGCACTGTCGGAGGGTATGTAACACTGAAGTAACAAACTTACAACTGAGGTCAAGTTTTCATTCTAAGCCCCTTTCTCAGATATTTTATAGATTTCTACTAATATTTCCACTAGGAGTGAAACGAGTTTTCAAGCCCCTTCACAAATCTCAGCAAGAATGGGGTTCTCACTGAGATTTTCTGGCTCAAGGATCTCATGAGAATCGGCGTTCTCGCCGCCATTCTTTAACGGCCACCCATACAGTTTGTGCGTGCGCAAAAAGGCCACCAGGGCCAGACATGGACAGAATGGCTGTGGCAATCCTTTTGAGCATGTGCAGAGCATTTTTTTTGAGGTTTTTGAGAATCTTGTGAGATTCTTGAAAATCCTGTCAAGAACATGCAAGATCTCACCGAGGGGTGCGAGAATCTTGCCCATTCTTGTGACAATGCTATTGCATTCTCATTTCAGCCCTAGAATAGGGTTTCTTAAACTTGTTCTCAGCCCACAGATATTTTCAACATCTTAAACATCTGAAATAAAGTTTATTCTTTCTTAGTCATGCCAGTGCTCCAAGTGCAGACTATTAAATAATTGTCAAATAATGCAGCCGCCGTAGCTATAAGCAAAACAGGATATTCAAAAATGCCATTTTCCCAGTCATATATTTTGTAAAAATTATAAAAGTAAAATATATACTCAATTTGCAATCAAATATAGCATATAGTATTTTTAAAATAAAGTGTTAAGCAAACATTACCTAATACAATTAGAAGAGTACTTCAATAACCATATAAAAAGTTGTCAAGAAGTCTCTGAAATTAGGGAAAGAAACACGATCCAAAGCAGATTCAAGCACGTTAACAAGTTTTATTCAAGAAGAATAAGATACCCAGCATTTCACCTTTGCCATCTAACTCTTTGACAGCGTTGAAATGAAATAAAGTTGACCAAGTTAGAGAGCCTCACATCATATTGAAGGAAACACAAAAAAGGAAATCAGTACAAGTTTCTGAATGAAATTTCTAGCACGGCAAGTCATCACACGTTTCACACATTGCATTCATTCAAATGAAGTTATTTTTTTCTCACCTCTATCTAGGTTTTTATAATGCTGACCTCTTGTACCTGACCACATCCATCAATCCAATTCCTAAACAGGAGCACTCAATCCTTGAGAGTTTAAATGTATCAAAGATTCAGACTTGATTTTCATGCCACCAGATGGATGAGGAACTCCATAGGAGTTCTTGCAAACTGTTTGGATTATGGCAGATTTTATCTCTTGCCAACAAAAATGCTAACAATTTCTTTATTGAGTGGCATCATCCTTAGGAATGACAAGGTAGCAGCCAAGTTGGAATGGGACAAAAAAGATCCTACACGGATGGAGGGAAACAATGAAGGCAGCATGAAAACCTGTAAGAATTCAAAAAGAAACCACAACAAAGACAGAGAAGAAGAAAAAATTCCTGCAGGAAAGAGAAGGTATAAAGGAACCTGAAAATAAATTAAACTAACTTTACACCAAGGAACTGAAAAAAGAGAGATAAATAAAAAAAATACAAGAGAGAAAAATACTATGAAAGTTAAGTAAAGTAATCTGACAGAACAAATTAATGCTAATGTAACCGTGGATTTAAAATCATAATCAAGGAAAATATGCAATATAAAATAGCTACTGCAAAGGAACAAGTCCCAAAAGATTTTTCAAAATCCTGGAAGAGAACAGTTTTCATTTCTCCAAGGCAAGTGCAAGTCTGAAAAGAAAGCGGGCTCAAAAATCAATGTAATAAATGTAGTTTGAAATCGTGTTTTTAAAAAACCCACAGCAAAGCTACAGAAGCAAAAGTGAAAAGAGCTGATAACTGCTTTTTAAAAGCAAACCTACCGACTGTAAACTGAGCTAGCATAACAACATTTTCAACAATTCTAGCATGTTAAAATTATAAAACATGCCATACTAGTCTAAACTGCTCAATGTCTTTTTAAAGAAAGTTTTCCCAATCTCAAACATTCACCAAAAGTAACAGAGTACGCGAGTCTCAAGTACAGGCATTTAGCCCCAAAACTAAAAAACCCAAATTATGCCAAGTAAAACTTTGTCTTACAGTACTTAGTGCCTCACAGAATTTGAAGGTCACGGATCAATCCCAGCTCTACTGCCCCAGTCAAAATTGAGTCCATGCAAGACAAGAGACATCTGCATTTAAAGTGAGGTTGCTGTGGCTCTTTATATAGGTTCTTGCACGTGCCTCACCACAACTTTCTTCATTACTTCAACATAATTTAATAAAGGTAAGTTCATTTGATTAGCTAAAACATACTACTAGCTTGCCAAAGTGCTTCTAATTTAAGATGATTCACCAGCATTAAAAAATACATAAATCATTACCTAATATTTAATATCCAGTGATACAAGGCACTTTTATGTTTATTATATTTTAAATATCTACACCTGGTTCCCAGTGCTCCAAGGATTTACACAGGTGTAGTTTCAATCAACGACATTACGGGCAGTTAGGATAATCCAAACACACCTCCAGTGAAGGAAGCCAATACAAAGAGCAGCCTATGCTAGTTCTGAGAACTTGATGGTGTTTGAAAAGGGTTTGAAGTGGAAGCAAATCTATATCGATCAGCACAGGTTTGTGCGCACTGCAAGCCCTTTCCACACAGTACCATCTCCACCCACTACCAGAGAAGACTGCATAAACTGCCATCCATATTTGCTTCACCCACTCAGAAAGTGTTCTGAGATAGTACCCTTAGGGCACATTCTCACAAACAGCTAAATTGATTTAATAGCCCTTAACTCATTTGTACTTCATTTACACGCCAAGCAACAGTATTTAGGTATAGGACTTGAAGCATGTACTCTGGAATAACAAAGAATACATAATTCACTTCACTTTCTAAATTATTATAATATTATTATTAAGTAGTTTAGCTCCAGTAATGTACCTGGCACTTAACAATCATTAAATTGGAGACCGGTCCCTGCCCCCAAGGGGCTTACAAACTAGGCAAGTCAAGAAAGGGGAGACATTCATGAAGTTGAGAATTCATAGGTACATGTGTTTAGCTTAGTTACAGTTAATATTAGGGATGGGAATTTCAGTTTCGGATAAAACCGAAAGTACCCAAAAATGGCCATTTCAGAGTAATCTGAAATTTCGGTTCTTTTTCGGTACTATCGGATCTTTTGCATTGATTTTTGTACCGGATTTTTAACACTGTGGTTTGTCCCCCATTGAAAAAAAATGCAAGGTTAAAAATCCGGTACAAAAATCAATGCAAAAGATCTGATAGTACCGAAACCGAAAAAGAACCTAAATTCATGAGAACCGAAACTGAAAGGCAGTAGAGGGAGCATCAGTAAGCCGTCTGTAGGTACATATCATGTAACATGAACCCTTTCTGTGCTTGGTTAGCAAACACGGTATACAAATCATTGCCAGTTTGCAGCAGACTATACCTATCCTGCTGCAGCATCCCAGAATGCTTGGCATGCAAGGCATAAAGAGATATGCTTCACTGCTGGGGAGTCTGAAGGGCACACCCTATGCTGCATTCAGGATAGAGTTGGGCCAAAAAAGCTGGAACCAGCTCGCCATGGAGCAAGCTCTGAAATTCTGATGGAAAGTCCACACCAACCAATTCTCGGACCTGATTAAAGAAGTCACCAAGGACGCTTGGGCCAATCCCTGGCGCCAGAAGGTGAATCTTTACCTTAGATCAATTGGTCTATCTAGAGAATATTTGGCCCATAAATCCCCTGGAATGATCTGGAGTATCATCCGGACGAGAGTCAATGACATCGCCCGGCAGACTGAGTTTGGCATCATTAGAGCCTCTCCCCATGTGAGGCCCTATCTCCTTATGATCCCAGAACAGGGACAGATGCCAAAATACCTGGCCTCCTCCATCTCTGTGAGAGCCAAAAGGCTCATCTTTCGAGCTCGGGTCAATGCCTTACCATCACAGGTTCTGGATGGGCGCTTCCAGGGTATTCCCTTCTCTGAAAGGTTGTGCCCATTCGACCATACTGCTGTCAAAACAGTTGTCCATGTCCTCTTTCATTGTCACTTATGATTCCTTAAGGGAAAGGCATCTGCACCCCTTCCTGATGGAGCATCCTGGCAGGTCAGATGATGCGTTGCTGATCCTGCTGCTGGGTAGCAATTCGTTACAGGCTATCCAAGGCATGGCAGCCTACATCACACAGGCTGTGCGATGTAGGAAGAATTTCTGGAATTCAGGTCTCTCTCAGGCAGTTCTCTTCCCCCTTTGAGCTAGACTTCTGTGTTGAGGCTATGCCTGGGATTTTGGGTCTAAGGGATAGTACTTTAGCCCTTATACGCTTCCACTGGTCAACTTAGAGTATTGTAGCTTTATTCACCAATCCAAGATAAGTAGTCCTCTGGTGGTTTTGTCTCTGCTGGAGGTTAGATTGGGCATTTAGCTATTATCCGACTGGCATCTTGCCCCGGCAAGTATTTATTTATCTGCCACATACTAATTATAATATTTGTTTGAGTATTTACAAGGCCGGTCATGTACTACTGGAAGGTAATTCAGTTAATTTGTCCCACCAATTTTAGTATTTTAGTATCTTTTGTAACTCATTAGTACATTAGCACAGTGTGGACTGTTCATGCAGTGCTGTCCAGCTGGTCTGGCAGAGATTTCCTAGCTGAACTAATCATCCACCTGTCGCTATCTTATTTTATTTTATCATTTATACCATCATTCACTGAATAGTGCTCTCTCCCAAATTTTTTAGGGTGTTGTATGTTGTGTTTTGTTATGTCATTTTTCAGGCAATGGCCTTGTGCTACGCCAATAAACTTGAACTTGACTTGATGCCTCACTATGTGCATTAGCTGGGGCATGGGTTGTCTGCAGTGAATGATGCCACTTGCTATCTTTTAGGTCATTTCAGAAGGTGGGGCATGGAGCACCAAAAAGGGCAAGATTTGAGGCAGAGCATCCAGGACTTAGTAAGAAGTAGGATAGATCATTATACAAGGATTGAACGTGGAAACATTGAGGACACAAGTGGAAGAGCTATGGGATAAGCTGGGGGAGTGGAAACACAGGGAAATGGGAAGTCTTATGGGGATGAGAGAACTCAGGGTGATTTTAAGACATGTCAGTAGGTGTCTGAATGTGTGTTTTGACCTTGATATGAACACCGGTTTGGCCCTGCATTCACTATGGGTATTTTCAGACGTGATGGGGCTCAATTCACCCCGCCACGGAAACACCCTACTGATTCCCCGCCGGGGCCAACACGTAATGGCCAACAGACGTGTTGGCCACTCCCGGTGCGGAATCCAGGGGGGCAGGGCTGCGCAGCCCAACATGCTACCGCACAGACACACACACACCCCACTCCTGCAGCAGCCCACCCTCCCAGAGACGGGTGGGTGCTGTGGTCAATATGGCCGCTGCACCTGCCCGCCCCCGGGAAATTGACCACAGCCCGGAATCAGCGGCGAGCACGGCTGCCGATTCCGGGCTGTGGTCAGTGGCCAGACGTGACGTTGACACGCTCAACCACAGGGAATTCCCCGTGATTGAGCGTGTCAATGTCACGTCTGTTCAGTGTTACGCCGGGTGGTCACCCCCATGAATCATGGTGGGGATTCTCATTCATCTCGTGAATGGAGATGGTCCAGGCAGGACCTCCATTTGCATGTTGAATGTGATTCCCCCCCCCCCCCGTGATTCATGGGGGTGAACATCTGGCAGGGAGCTTACGTTCCCCCCAACAGACGTTACGGGATCACGTTCACCATGTGGGGATTCACCATGGTTGAGTGTGATCTCATAACATCTGAAAATACCCTCTGTGGCACTGCTTAGACGCAGCCAATCTTGGGGCAAATCGGTGTTTTGCTCGCCACCCAATCTGAGCACACAAGTGCTGCTATCTCATTCCCCGTGTTGTACCTGCTAACATGCCACACGATATCATTAGACACAATGTTGACCAAACATGCAAATTGTCTTTGTGATACAATGGTGTTCACATCGTGTGTTCAACGGGTGGTCAAATTGGTGTTGGGATTGTTGCGGTGCTTATGAACAATGGCCAAACACGTGCATAGGTGTTTTGACACCCGATCTTTTGTCGAAAGATGCCCTCTGAAACCCTTGGAAACTCTTACTTCACTAGGAGAGGAAACCATTCTAGGGTTCACAACAACTAGTTAATACATTTAAAAATACAACTTGTCCTGTCTACACTAGGTTTTAGAAACATGTTACTTAAAAATGTTCCAGCTAACATAATTAGAAATATACTTTTCATCCTCGCCTAGACCAACCCTTTTTTAAACTCAGGAATACCTATGATTCAACAACGCTATTGTGACACACACAATATAGCCATGCACTTAAACAGTGAAAACCCCTTCTTGCATACAACGGAAAGACAAAGTAGAAGAGTTATTAATTGGACTATAACCAAGGACCCATGTTCACTGTGTTTTCCCCATTGTCACCAATGGGGTCCCCGACTATAACATCTATTATTTAATATTCCTTATAAGAGCTGTGGTGTAGCCTTGAAGGACTTTCACCACACTAAATATAATTACCTAAATTTTGAAGGCACCCTTGACAACCTGTTTACGACACATCAGCAGTTGGAACCACTGGTCTAGACTAGTGCACTGACTATGTAGATTTCCTAACAGAGTAGACTCTACTGTATTACCTCATTTCAGCATTTAATTAAGGAACAACCTCAGTCTTTGCTCTAAGTGAGCATGATTTATTACCCATAAAAATTAAAAGGTAACATTAAAAACAGCTCAAGAACTGATCACATTAAAGAAGATTCAAGTCTTCTACACCATGCTGAAAACGGCTATTAGGCAAAACACAGATTATTTAAAATAATACAAAAAAATTCACCACACAGTGAAATCTTGTATGAATTCAATCCTCTTGAGAATTAACTTAGTGAAATAAGTTACCTCACCAGTTCCTGATTTACATCCTTTCAGTAACGCCATTGACGTGTGTTATATGCAATATTTATAAAAGCAATAAAAATGTCCTGTTATAAAGACCCTCCAAGTGAAACCAAGCACCTGATTTTCTGAACACTGCAGAAGGGTACTTGTATGTTATTATTTTCTTTACTGCTCACCAAAATATCAATCTTTTTAGATTCTTAATTCAAGTAGATATTCCAAACGCCAATTATATAACAGATATTGGAAAGGTAAGAACACAGGAATATCAGATGCCAAAATTCTTATAGTGTCAGGCAACCAAGGTTCAACACAATACCCCTACAGTCCTTCTGCCTTCCACATGCAGGAAAAGAATCTATAGAGGAAGTAACTACATTAAAGGGTTTGAAAAGTTTAAGAGCTACAAAAATCTGTGGTGGATACAAGACTATAGAGAAGATGGCCCCAATTCTGCACCGCATGCTCACAAATTCCCATTAACTTTAATGCAAGCTCTTCTTTCAGGAGTATAAAGCACAAGTCAGTCAAGCTATCCCTGCTTGACATTTGAAGTGGTTAAAGCAGCTTTCCAAACTCAAAGTGGAGCCATGCCATCTGGGTATGGGGGTGAAAATCCCTTTGCATGTCTCTGCTGCTGTCTGATGGTATGGGATTATACCAAAGTCTAAAATTAGGTCAAACCGGCAACCACTAAGCAAAAGCACAGGTTTTTTTTTAAATGGTGAGGAAAGTAACTTATGATGTAGGCAAGTTAAATTAGTCTAGTGAAGAACAGCAGAACTGAGAAGAACTTGGAAAGCCAGAGGAGACTACAGAATATATGGATTCTGAAGTCCTTTTGAACAGAGACTGAAAAAGCACAAAAAATTTCAGCAATTCTAATAGTGACCCTGTGAGAAATTGGGAATCAACAAAGGATTATTTTTAAAGAAAACCTCACTACTAAGCAATACCGGGAGAGGGGCGGGGTGGTGTTTCAACAAACCCATGGTAGGAAAGAAGGACTTTCTACCCATGTCGAGCTGAGCTGATAGTGTTCCCCCACCCACCCACCCCCCAAAATGTAATCTTCAAGTAAAATTATGGAGTGGATGCAAATTACTACCAGAAGCTTATACAGGACAAAATAGTGTAGGAAGTTTATTGGTTTTTTTATGTACTAGTGACAGCAGATCATGAATCTCTACTAGCCCTCAGCAGGGTACAGTAAGGAATGATGTTTGCACAGGGTTTTGAATATGTAAAGCATTACTCTTTACATTTAATATTTAATGCTATTTCAATGATTGATGGTCAGTAAATCCACTGAATATATAAAATTCTTGATAATATCCTAAATGGCAAAATTATCTCAGCTTGCTCAGATGAGTCTCCACAATCCTAATCTTCCTCTACTATTCCACAAATTGTGGCAAGGTCAGCAGTGGTTTCCATCTGCAACTCCACAACCCGAATTTAACGTACTATACGTTGCACTCTTGAAACACAGATTTCTAATTTTTCATCATGTTTTCCAGGTAGAAAATATGGAAATAATATGGAAAGAGACCAGTGAAATAGCTTTATGCCAAAGGTTACCTTTTAATTTTAAAATATTGCTGCCAAAGGAAAAAAAACCTTCCAAGTTAAAATTGTCTATTACAGCACTAATTTATACTATGTAGCCTCAGCGGCAATATTTATAATAATCATACGCTTGCCTAACCTTCCAGATCACATTCCCCAATCAAAAAACCCATTACAAGCTGGAATAGACTCACATTCAATACAAAGAGTTATGCACAGGAAGCATTAACAAATTCTGGAACCATAAGTGTACAAAGGAATACTACTACCATGCAAGTTGCCATGTCAAATACAAATAATGTAGTATCATGTTTGAAGACACGTTGGTAAACTCCAGGAGTTCACAGTTACGTAATTAAATGGGCCACTAGCACACTTTACTCACCAGTGTTAGGCCAGTTAGTGGGACACGTTGCCATTCAAACAAGTACACGCATACTTGACGTTACTGGACTCTAGTGGGTCCCAACTGGAGGGAGGGATGACAAGAGAGCATCTCAGCATCATTCACATAATATTCTGGACAGAATGAGGAATTGGCAGGGGATTAATACTTCGAGCCAAGACAATGATCATTTATACCAGGAGTAAAGAACCCTCCCCCCACCCCTCCCATGGGCAACTTTGAAAGTTAGTAAAAGTCCCATGGGCAGGATAAGAGTGAGGAGAGGTGGTGCTCAAGGGGGTGTTCTTGGGAAGGAGGAAGGGAGAGCTTCCAAATCTGGATCTATGCCCTCATTTCTGCTCCATTTGCCTGATCTCACTCTTTCAGTGCTTGATGGCAAGTGCTGAATCAACAAGCCAGATCCAGGAATTGGAAAGGGGCCACATAAAATACAGCCAGATATGGTCCATGGGCTTCAGATTCCCAACCCCATTTTACACCCCAAGTGCCAGGCGGAGGCAACCCAGCTGCATGTATGATGGGGTCCAGCCACTGCATCCCAGTTATCAGAACTTCCCAAGACCCCTGGTGTGGCCAGCCCCAAAAGCTCAGTCATGAAAACAAATATTGTACCTTAAAACCATGAGATTGGATTAAAAGTAATATTTTTAATATTAATAGAATCTGGACTCTTTTTTTTAATTAGCCTTCAGGACATACTCTGCAGCCATGAGGGCCAGAAAGTTACTTTAAAAAAAAAAAATTTAAAAAAACGCAAAGCTGAGATTCTCATAGTTGTATCTAGCACCTCAGGGCTAGATTTATATACAGCATAGTTTTATCTAGAGCCCCAAATTGCTTTGCATGAAAGATATGGCTACTGCATATATGCAATTTAAACAGCATCAACTAGGATGCTAACACAAAGTGCAAATACATGCTCCCTTGTAGTATATCCAGCATCAGCAGTCTCTTGTACACAAAAGGGACTGCACCAAATAGAACAACATACTCAAGCACTCTGTATATTCCTCTGTTCCTCAGTTTGTAAGTTTTCTGAAGTCTTTTTGGCATGTGTAATAGGAGGTAGCTGGATCTAGGACCTAGCACAGGAATGTAGGGCTTTGCTGTCAGGCACTAGAACCTTTTGCAGAGACAAACAGCGGCTCCTGCTGACTCATTGTAACAGGTGGTTTTTTTAACTCCAACAAGAACACAAATGGCCGACATCTCTGGGAAAAGGGAACTAAGGGCTAGGACACAAGGATTCTGCTTGGAGAAAACACCAAGAACGTGAGGAAGAAGCTGGTGTTGAGGTTTATGTTTTTTTGTTATTCAAATTTACAATTAAGGAAAATGTCAGGAAAGAGAATCGTATAGGGCATTAGTATGAATAAGATGAATACAACTTTGTGAATTAAGAGAGGGACACAAAGTAGATCAAATAATATATTTTATGGACCATCTTCTGTTCGTGAGGATACAAAGGTCTTCATGCCACACAGGTCCCTTTCTCAAGCATATGAGAACTCAATAGCTATGAACTGAGAAAATGTAGGACATTATACACCTGAAAACAATCACTTGGGAAGTGTTGTAAGGAAAAAAAGTCTCAGTATTTCAAGCATTTAAATCAGGCAGTATAAATGCAAAATCATCTCTGCTTCTGGCAACTTCTTTATCTACAACCACCTCCTTAACATTGTCGGACGTTTACCATACACACAAATCGTAGAATTTAGCTCTCATTTATGTTTATCATTTTTTTTTTTTTTATGTTTATCATTTGATTCTTGGTTTACCCTCATTGGGGCCGATCCCATGCTCCATGCAAGAGTCGCACGCATCCCTGTTATCGGGGGATTATGCTGCACGGCTCCCGTGCGTAGAGGGAGTTGGGATTGCAGTCAATGTATTTAATGCTTTTAATACCATTGACGTTTTCCCCCATATCACCACCTTCCCGAGAGTGATTGTTTTCTGTGTAACAAATTACAATCAATCTATTGTTCACACTTATCTACTTTGGAGTGCTAACTAGCTCTCCTGCTCTTTTCCTACTGCCCTTCTTTTGTTTACCATATATAAATGCAGGCTAGAAATTCTGCATCTGCTTTTTATTTGCTTTAAATGCCATGTCTTGCACTCTCTCAGGTGACTGTTTTCTATCTCTCTCTCACACACACACACGCACACACACGTTTGCTCAGTCTATAGTTCTGAATGTTTGCATGCCTGAGGAAGGTCCCTGCGCGTCCCAAAAGCTTGCACTCTCTCACCAACAAAAGTTGGTCCAGTAAGAGAGATCATTTGATCGACTTTGTCTCCATCTCTTACATTTGGGACCAAAATGGCAACCACACACTCTCTAGGCTACTTTTGTGAATTAGAACAATTAACACAAACCAGTCAGAATGCAATATATTAAAACGTATCATCAAGGTTTACTAGACAATTAATCGCTATGCCCTGTTGAAGAGCTGCATAGCTATACCAGCTAGCTGATCTGAATTAAAGCAGTACAGTCAGCAGCACAAGGAAACTTGAGGTAGAAGATAGATCTCGTGTCTAAAAATTATTCTCTTGCCTTCATAAACAACTGTGCAGAATACTTTCCCATATTCCTTGTAATGAAACAAAGACCAGTCCATTACCACCAGACACTGCCCAGTTGCATCTGCTGTATCTCACTTCTGAAGTTTATTAGCTTGGAAGTTTTCATTAGGCAGACGCAGAAGTAACCATTTAAATGGGATGCGTTACCCATTAGCAGGTACGAACAAAGTATTCTCTAACCCAGTGTTACAGGAGACAGAATTAATAAAATTGGAGAAAGCAGTTTCAGTTAATAGATAATTAAATTTTAAATATCTTATTAAGTTGTTTCCAGAGACAGTCAGAAAAAAGACAGACAGGCATAATCAGTCACAGAGTTCATTATCCCTCTTTTACATCTTTTAGGTCAGGGAGAGTCTGTTCTACAAATACATTAACTGATCCTGAGCTCACCCCCCCAAAAAAAAAGAGAGAGAAGGGAAGAATGATGTTGGGACTGCTGAATAATGGCTGTATTCAATTCTAAGAATGCTTCTTAACACGCTTTGAATATAGAACAGATCACACCATCACCATTGGTGTAAAATACAGAATGTGACGATATAAAAGAACTGTATAATTAAAATATCTACATCTTTTTGCAAGATCACAGTTTGATTTATAATTTCAGGGTTTCATCCTGTCACAATTCACATCAGCAGGCATTGTGGAAAATATCTGCCAGAGTGCATTGTGCATTGGAACAGAAGACTTTTAAGTGTTGGAAATGTGATTCAGCCGTATGCTAAATGCACCCAGTGTAATAATTTAACTAGCAAAGCAATTATTGATGTAGCATAGAAAATGCTGGAATCAAAAGAACTATGGGAAATGCAGGCAAGCACTTCTATGCTGTTGGAAAGATTCTGGTAAATTAACACAAACCAATAAATGCTAAATTTAAGCTACAGAGTTGTTTCTTTATTCCATATCTTTATTTGATTCTGACCTGACCTCTTCTTGCTGACACATGTAGTAGGTGTGGGAACGATACAGAAGATGCTAATTGAGCCCTGCTAGATCACTATAGCAGATTCAGCTCAGACAACCCTGGGTAGAAAGAAGATAGATGAAGCACCCTCTGTTAAGAAAAATGTAGACTCTGCACATGAGCAGCTATAAAGATGGTTCCCAAGAGGCTGGGCCTTACATTTGCTATTTCATGTTGACTTGTTTCAAACATCAAACCTGGGGAGGTTTCCAATACTTCAAAGCATGCACTAACGGATGATTAAAATGTGTCCAAAGTAGCAACACAATTTAAAAACAAAAGATTAACACAACAGAGAAAAAAAACCGTTCACCGTTAAAGTCAATGAGAAACTTGCCATAGACTTCAGCAAACATAGGCTCAAGACCATAGAAATGTAACGTGGGGAAAGACTACCTGCATCCACTCAACAGGAAATCATGCTATAAGTATAGTAGGGAAATATATAAAACTGTCTGAACAACTGGAAACCTCTCTGCACACAAAGACAGTTCCCTTGGATATCTAGCTAGTCTGATAACATTTCTTTTTTCTTGTTCAAAATTGCGTACGAGGGAGCAACAAGGGTCCCACGTCTGAGGGAGGCACTGCCACACAAAGGGCCTCCCAACCATGCTATCAGTCATTCCACTCCACCTTCAACCAACCATGTGCATACAATGGAGTAACAATGCTTCTAAATAAAAGGGGGCAGGAGGAGACACATACTCGAGTCCCCAATGTACCCCACAGCCATCCCCTCATCTTTACAAGCCCTGAGGACAGATCAATGACCATTAGCCAAAATGGTCAGGCCTCTGAATGCCAGGAGCTGGGAGTGAATGCAGAAGACTGATTTCTGCATACATGTTCCGTTTTGTACTCTTCCCCTGAAGCACTGATACCAGCCACTATCTGAGAAAGAAGTTGGCTTGACATAACACTCGTCTGACCCAGTACAGTAGATCTTATGTTGCTATGTCTTGTTCTTAGTTCTCAATCTTCAAAATACCTCCAATCTGCTCCAGCACCCTCCCCCCCCCCCCACATGAACATGCCAAACACAAATGAAAACACAGAGCACAATCACACCACTTCTCAATCCAGGAAATTATCCCATAAATTCCATTGCATCGCCCTGCACTGAAATTACACATGCATTACATATTGTGCAAACCCAAAGTTATTAAATAAACAAAGAAATAACAAATTTCCCTGTGCTACACAAATTTTGTAGCGTAGCTAAGCTCTGGGACGACCATCTTAGTACCCTAGGTTCTCCTCTTCCCCACAATTTTTGGTAAACTCATCTGTAAAATGAAATATCAACTGCACAAAGTAATGATGTTTTGACAGGCATTATGGCTTTGGTCAAAAATGAGAAGAAGAAGATGGAAATAAGTGTCAGCAGAAGGGAGACTCAAAACTCATGACTCTTTCTGTCCCAGACCCAGTCCAGGAACATTTCCTAAGGCAACAAGGATGCATGCCAGATTTATGTATCTCTTTCCTCTGCCACTACGTACACACATTCATTCTCTCTGTGGTGGCCACTACATTTTATTTTAATTATTCTCTCACAAAAGATGGGGTCATCCCCAGTACCTTCCTCCTTGACTGTGTTCCACATGACTATAGAAACTGGAAAAGATTCCTATGACAAAATACTCTGGCTGTGGTGGGCTGGAACCTGTTTTTTTTTATCTGAGAATCAAAAATACTGAGGCAGTACCTTGACCAGGTAAAAGCAGACAAGCACAAGGGCATGGTCAGATACAAAATAAGCCAAAACCTCTCTTTATGGGAGCAAAGCAAAGAGGGAGGACGTTGGGCTGAAGCTTCCCTTGAGCAGGTGAGGCGAGGTGTTGGAAGCTTATCACTCCTTGTAGAAAGACAGGTGGAAGTTTGACGCAAGCAAGTCTCCCTGAAGCCAACTTTTTTTAAACCATGCCCCTTCTTTGGGTGCTTTTATTATTATTAATTATTATTATTAAGTGTTTATATAGCACCAGCGATGTACCTGCCACTTACAGAGAATAAGATAGACAATCTAAAGACAGGGGGAGGGGAGATGCTACCACGCATGGCCACCTACGAGCCACTTATCTGACCACCCATCTGAAGTTGATGCAGGGGGCATGCACACTCCCGTGACCCACTCAGCACAAAATCATAGCGCACTGCCGAGAAATACTGAGTGCGCCGTGTGGGGCAAGCGAAAGAAGTGCATGGCAATGGGCACCCACACATCCCCTGCCTGTATGAACTGGGATGGCCACCCACACCAGCAGACAGTCCCATCCCTCCGCTCATAGGCACTGTGGGCAGGGGACATGGACTTTAAAAAGGTCACAGGAGCACTCACAGCCAGAACATGCCAATTTCAAAGGCCAGCCTGGTAAGCTTCTCCCTCCCCCACGGTCCATGGCAAGGAGAGTGCATGTTGGCTGCTGCAGTAGTCATGATGGGAGCCACCCATTAGAATCCTTCCCCCACACACTCCACCTGAGTGGGTGCTCTGCAGCGGTGCCACTCAGCGGCTGCTGACCCCTCACTGCCAGTCTTGCTCATTTCTTTTTCTTCCTTGTTTTCCGACCCTCTTTCCCCCTACCCCTTTTCCACCCTCCTGTTGATTTGCTTCTTGTTTCGCCTTGTTTTACGATCCTCTATCCCCCTTCATAGCCCATCATTTTGGAAATTCCACTTAGCTCAGAGTGGAGATAGGCATTTACCAGCTGTGTTCCTTTCTTGTCTCCTTCCCCCTGAATATCTTCTCAACAAACACACAGGGCCCACTCCCCACCTGAGAACTATCACCCTGAACAGACTAAGTTAGTCTGAGCACAAGAAGATGCAGTACTTTGTTTTGTACAGCCCATAAATGAATGCCAGTGAAAGGATCCTGCTGAGTCCAGCAGGGCCTTGCAAGTCCACAACAGTTCCAATGATACGTACATGAACTTCAGTGTAGATTTACACGCTATACCTTAAGAGCACGATCCAGCAAGGCGCCAAGACAGCGCCATTTGATGGCAATGGCGCCCCGGCGGCCACAGCGCCACATCAAGCTCTACTCCCTGACAGAAGGAGTAAGTAAAACAATGGGGCAGAGCTGCCGATAGGGACACAGGCACCAGCCGCCTGGAGTCCCCAATCCCTGAAGTCGCTGCACCCCCACCCAGCCAGCCCCTGAGACACCCAGGGTGAGAGAGCCAGACTGGTTCCACGCGACCCAGCTCACAGTGTGGCACAAGGAGCTGTGGGGGAGGGGCAGGGCCTCACGGAGGCCTGTCATGGGCTCTCTGGCCCTGGGTATCTTGGGGGCTGGCTGGGCGGGGGTGCAGCGGCTCCAGGGACTCCAGGCAACAGGTGCCTGTGTCCCTATGGCTGTGTGGGCCTTACTCCTGCTCCAAGCAGGAGTAAGTCTGCACTGGTGCCCCAATCCAATTTGCCAGGGGAGGAGGGGGGAAGCTGGTGGGCAGTCCCCCAGTGGAGTACTCCCAGCCCTGGTGGGGCATGCCCAAGGGGTAGGGAACCCCTTCCGCAGGCTGGGTCCCCTTTCCTAACGCCGACACCAGGGGCGTGGCCACCAGTCCATCAGAGAGGGTGTGGCCACCTGGCCAGCAGAAACTGCTTCTGCCGGCACTCACACATCCCCGCTCCTGGCCACTTGCTGCTCCTCGGCCCTGCTGCCAGCGCAAAACCCCTTGCGCTGGCAGTAGGGCTTAGCTGGATCGCACTCTAAATCTCACAGCATTTAGAGGGCATAAAATTGAAATTTGATGGGGAACAGGGAGCTTGTGGGATGGGGTGGTATTATTGTTCTTCTCACTTAACTGGAGACTGGGAAGATTCTGATCTCAGTCTCCGAGATAGCAGTGATCAGTTCAGAATTTGTGGGTGTTTCTTGTGGTCCCAACAGCAATGCAGAATCTAAAAATCAAGTCTGAAATGCAGCCAGTTTTGTGTGAAGTCCCAGAGAGTACCTACAAGAAGCTGAGGGAGGAAAGAGTAGAGTAGAGATGTGAAGTGATTGCATCAGAAGTTTGCCAACACAGATGAAGTCTCACAGAACAAGACTTATTGCAGACTTGCTTGTTACTTCACTGCCTCCTTTAGGTAATCTATGTTCTAGCTAAATGCATGCCACTGAACTCAAACTAGATTAAGATTTTTTTTATCTTATCTCGCTTATCCAGCCCTCTTAATTTTTCTCCTTCCACTCACAGGTTCATGATGACTTGCTGACTGACTGCTGTTAAACACCATAAACCAGATTTTCAAAGAAGCTCAGCACCCGACACCTTCCATTTAGGAAGGCTACATAAATATATGGCCAGATGGCAGCTGCTGCTGACCACTCTTGATAATTCTACTCTAAGATTATTTAAACTACTGTGCTCTTGTATGGAGTGAATTATGTGATTTCACACAGCTTCCTAACTTCTCAGGGTTTAATAGAGTAAATGTTTCAATTACATACCTCATACAAATGTCAAAACTGAAGTTACTGTGTAAGCATAAAAATCAACTGTGTTAACACCCTCAGCTTCTCAAGTTACATTATCCTTGTTAAGTTGAGCCTTATTTCCCAATCACCTGTTACAGCTTATGTACTTCCCTAAATGAACACGGATGCTAAACACGTGTTGAGAGGCAATATATCCCTGCTATGCTTCAGACACACATACTTTTTGGTACTAAAAAACACAGAACTGTATACTGACTTGGCAGAATTTAATTTCAATTTGTTGAAATGTTATGCTGGAAAAAATCCAGTATGCCTTGGAAACCTGCAGACACTTTTCTTCCATTAGGAAGATAACAATTCATATTCTTCCAAGAGGTAAATAAGCAGCACAGACATTACCAGTCGTTACCATAGATACATTGCCAAGAAAAACGTCACTGTACCTCTGCAGATAACTGCACATACCAACTTCTTTGAATATACACTGGGTAAATCACAAATGTTAATTATTCCCAACCTTAAGATCAGTTCCCTCTCTAAATGTACCAAGTGTATCAAGTTCAAAAGTTATTTTTAAAACAAAGTTTTTGGCAGATGTAACAAGAGGCCAGCCCATTAAACCAACTCACTTTCTCAG
Organism: Sphenodon punctatus; assembly: GCA_003113815.1. NCBI lineage: Eukaryota > Metazoa > Chordata > Lepidosauria > Sphenodontia > Sphenodontidae > Sphenodon > Sphenodon punctatus. The sequence goes on along the minus strand of QEPC01008108.1, from coordinate 3,801,299 downwards.
TTCATGATGTCACAGAGAAAAGAAATATTTTGCAACAAACATATGATCAAATAGAAGCACAACTGAACCGTCTGGGCTTTGTCAGTTTGTGATGCCACAGTAATGCTGTGTACACTACAACTATTGATTTCTACAGTTGACAAGGGAAATTTTTTAAATATTGATTAAAATCTCTTTAGGCAAGAAAGGTCCAATCCCAAAAACGATCTCTGGGCATGACTAGAATACAAACATACGAAGGTTACTTACCCGTAATCTTGGTTCTTTGAGATGGGCTCCGTCACTCACACTAACAGAATATGTGCCTGTGCAGATCAGCTTCTGGAACCTTCTGTATGCAGTTCATCCATTACACTCCATTGCCTCTCCCCTTGTATCTCATGCCATTGGCAAGCTCGCAGTGAAGCTATAAATAGATGGGGCACAGCGCAAAATACCTCAATTCCTTCCAATCTCCACACCACAGAATCCCACACTAACGAGTGCTCTGATGTAGAGGAGAAGGAGAAGAAGAGGTCAGTGACAGAGCCCATCTCGAAGAACCAAGGATACAGGTAAGTAACTAAGTCATTTTGAAAGGATAATTCCCTTTTTGTCAGCTCTCTGGGCCCATCCATAGGGTCAAAAGTCACCAGTCAGATGATACCGTCGTTACCGGTAGGATGTAGCTCCCTTTACTACCAGCTCTTAGAAAGGGAACCCCTTGTGGGCCTTAAGGATCACTCTATGAGGACCATGGCAACTTCTGCAGTCTGGTTCAGGAAATTACCAGATCAAATCTGTAGGTGGCTACATGGAGATCTGCGCATACAGTCATAAAGCATTATGTGCTGGACTTCACAGCAAAATCTGAGGTTGGTTTCAGGAACGTTGTGCTCCAGTCCCTCCTTAACTAGGCCTCAGCCACCTCCGACTACTGCTTGACACTCTCCCATTAATGGGAGTGCACAGAGCCCCACTCAGTAAAGAAACTGAGGCCACTTTCAGACCTCCCCACCCCTATATTTTGACTGCAGGAGACAATGCGCAGCCAGGATATGCGCGGGGATCGGCCAGTCTGAAAGCCCCCTCCCCCAACGTGGCTTTGCCAGCAGACACACACAGGAATGCAGAGCTGCATTTCCTGCTCTACATCCCTGCGCGTGTCTGCTGGCAAAGCCACGTGGAGGGGGCTTTCAAATCTGTGGCACCCCGCGCATATCTTGGCTGTGCATTCCCTCCCGCAGCCAAAATACGCATTGGGGGGGCGGGGAAGGGGGGAGGTCTGAAAGTGGCCTAAGGTTCTTTCTAGGTAGAAAAAGAGCACATCTAGGGTGCGTAAAGCCATTTCTACTTTGTTCAAATGGGGTCTAGGAAGAGAGACCAGTTAAGTCATATCTTTTAACATGTGGAAATGGGAAACCACCTTAGGTTTAAAAGAAGGAGGGACCAGCTTATCCTTACTAAAACTAAGATGGGGGGGGGGGGGGGGGCTTATGCACAGGGCTGCTAATTCTTCCACTAATATGGTGATTTTAAGGGATAGGAGGTGAAAAGAGTAGTAAAATGAGCATCCAAGCACCAAGCCTAGATCCCGAGACAGGTGTCTCTAACACCAAATACTTACTTAGGAGATTAAGTTTCTGGCTACAGACTGAGGGTCTACTGATAGATGCAGAGGTTGGCTTTTGGAAAGGAAGGTCCACCATGGATCATTGTTTATTGGTCTCGCATTTTGTCCAGAAATATGCAGGCCCCACTAAGGGTTTATATGCTGCATTTATAGATTTAAGGGCAGCTTTCGATACTGTCCCGAGGGAGTGTCTCTGGGGTAAATTAGCTGCCATGAATATGGATGCTAGATTACTGCATCTAATTTACAGTCTTCATAGGTTTTCTTCTTTGAAGGTGAGATTGAATAGGAACGGTGCTCTTTCAGACAGGATTGTTAGTACTATGGGTGTTAGACAGGGATGTATATTAGCCCCGATCCTCTTTAACCTTTATTTAAATGATGTGCTGGATGAGATTTCTGCTCTCTCTTCCCGTGTGCCACAATTAACGGATAAAACTATTCCTGGACTTTTTTATGCTGACGATGCAGTGTTGCTTTCTTACTCCATGGTTGGGTTGAGGCGACTTTTGGTCCTATTTGAGAATTATTGTAATAAGAACCTTCTTGATATTAACTATGAGAAAACTAAGGTTCTAGTTTTTTCCCCACAAGCAACGGATACATAAGTGGCAGCTTAATAACAATCAAATTTCCCAAATGCGTGTATAGAAATACTTGGGTATCCTTTTTCAAGCAAATGGAGCTTGGACAGTACAGCTTCAGGCCAGTCAGGATAAGGCAAAAAAACTACATAAAGTCCTTTTGGCTTTCTTTAAATCTGGGGGGGGGGGGGGGGGGGGGGGGAGAATAACCTATCGGCTTCAACTTCATTTTAAAATAGCTGCCCCACTGTCACTACTAGTTCTGGAAGATAAAATACCAAATGCATGGGTTAGCCTGGTGGTGAGTAAGATTAAATCTCTGGGATTCTCCCCAGAGATTTTTGATCCATTAGGGTTATAAAGGGGCTAAGAAATTATTGGCAGAAAGAATCTCTGATGTCACCTGGCAGGAAATAAGAACAGTAATTGGGGAGAGTAAGGCTTTGGGATTTTACCCTTTCTTTGCAAATACATCTAGAACCCCTATGTTGTATTTCAATGGGAAGCTTTCAATGAGGGTGAGATGTCTTTTTTTTCTTGCTCGATTAAATTGTTTTCCCTCTATACTGATTGAGGGTCGCTATAGGGGAGTTCCATTTGCTGAACGATTGTGCCCATGTGCTTTAAATCAGGTAGATTCACCGAGTCATATTTTTTTGGACTGTCCGCTATATGATAAGGCTCACGCTAAATATATTACTCCCTTGATCTCCATGTTTCCCGGCAGATCTGCAAAGTTTTATGTTTGTTTACTCCTGGGTGATTGCGTCACGGATACTACAATGAAAGTCACTCAGTATCTGGTAGTAGTTGAGTCTATAAAACAGAAAATTAGATTAACTAGTAATCTTGTTCCTTGTTAAGGTTTAGGGCTTGCCAACATTAAAATTTTATTAGAAGGTGTTTGTATTTTAATTATTTTGCTTTGAGTATTGATATGTTTTCATGGATTTCTGTATAATCTTATTTATTCTTGTATTTGTCTTGTTTGCAATAGCCCATGGCTTCGCAATAAAGCTATTATTATTATTATTATATTAACAGGAGGGCATAGGTTGAAAAGACCCTTCGTGAACCTCCTTAACACCAGGTGGGAAAATACAGGTCTGACCTGTACAGGTACATGGTAAGCTGAGATAGCGGCTAGATGAAGAAGGAGTCAGACCCTCCAGGGGACCTTAGGTGTGTCAGCTAAATGACAGGTCCTTTTGAGAGGCGGGGTCAGTTTGCAAACAAGCCTCTGAAACCCAAACAGTAAACCTCTTTCACTTGGCCTCGTAGATCTTATTAGTTGGAGATTTTCAGGCACTTGTTAGAATATGGAGAACCTCTTCAAGTAGATCAGATAAGTCATCTAAAGTCAGTGAGATATCAGCCACACTGTTAGAGCTGTAGGGAGGAGACATCCGAGTGGAATATACTCCCACTGTTTGGGGATAGTATATCTTGTAGCACCAGCAGATGATGGCACCTCACTGATATATTTATCAACTGGGTGTACCAGGGATGTCTGGTGCTATGAGGATACATGTGGCCAGATCTTGGTGAAGTTTTTGGAGGACTAAGAATCATCAGGAAGGGTGGAAAAGTATACACAAGATTATCCCCCCTGTGAATCAGGAATGCATTACTTATGGATGACCTTGCATGGTTTGCTCTGCTGCAAAATAGGGGCCACTGGGCATTCTCTCATGTTGTGAAGACATCTCTCTCTGGGTGACCCCATAGGTTGAAAATCCACTAAGCTATTCATCTCTGACATCTACTTGTGTTGCTGAGTAGCATGTCTGCTTAGACTATCCGCTATGACGTTTGATTCCCCTGTTACATGAGTGGCAATAGGGTGGATGTTGTGAATTATTGCCCAATTCCAGAGTTTCATAGCCTCTCTGCACAAACAGGAGGACTTCAGTGCCTCCCTGGCAGTTTTTGTATCACATCGCTGTGGTATTGTCAGTGGCCAGTTGTATTGTTTTTCCCTGCATGTGCGGAAGGAAAGCTTTCAAAACTAGCCAGATTGCTCCAAGTTCTAAAAGACTGATATGAAATTATGTTCCCAGTTGTTCCAGAGGCCACTGACTTCCATGCCATTGCAATGGGCACCCCATCCCGAAAGGAGGCATCGGTAGTAATTATAACCTGCTGGGAGGTTTGGAAGAAGGGCATGCCCTGTAACAGATTTTCTTCTTTTCCACCAGTACAGCGTTTGGAGGTGGAATGGTCACATATTTGGTAAGTTTATCTCAAAATGATATTTATATGCACACCAGCCAGCGGTGGAAGAGTCATGTAAATAGGGTTACCATACCTCTCCTTTTAAAGAGGACACATTAAAAAATACATGTTGCAGGACTGCAATGGAACCAACGCAGCCCTGCTCCAGGTATTTTTCATAAGTGTCGTCTTTTAAAGGAGAGGTATGGTAACTCTACATGCAACGTTTTGCATGCTGCACTGCAACTGTTGTAGAGGCCACGTGGCCTAGAATCTTTAGGAAGTCTTGTACTCTGACATAGTTCATGGTAAAGCCACTGTGCGGGAGGGAAGGAGTTTGACATTTGTTAAATAAAGGATTGTCTACAGAGTTCCAAATTGTAAGGACTATCACAGGGATATGCTTTCTGCCCGACTGAGTTTAGGTCTGCACCTATGAATCGAATGGATTGGGATGATGTTAGGCAAGTCTTTTAGAAGTTCGTTAGAAATCACAATTGTTGGAGGAAATCTACCACCACCTGCAACTCTTTGATAAATTTTTGTTCAGCATTTAAAACTATTAGCCAATCATCTAAATAACAAAAAACAGTGATGCCCCCTTTCCTAAGGTAGGCTCCTACAAGGGCAAGCCATTTTGTAAAGACTCTGAGGTGGTAGAGAGATCAAAAGGGTGGGGGGACTGTATACTGCAAATGAATCTCAGGTATTTTTTATTTGATGGACAAATGTTAATATGGAAGTACGCATCCTGTAAATCAAGAGCTGTGAACCATACGTCCTTGCATAAACATGAGAGAATCTTAGCCAAGGTGATCATCCTAAACTTTAAAGGATCTACATTTGTTGAGGTATTTTAAGTCCAGAATAGATTTTAGTTCCCAAATGGGATGAGGGCCTAAGTAGTACTTGGAATAAAAACCTCTTCCTCAAAATAAAAGGGTTTGTAGCTTCTGTATCAATATTGCCTTGTGAGATGGGTCCCTGAAGAGGGACGGGGAAAGGGGTTGAGGAAAACAAAATCTTCTGTCTATACACACACACACACACACACAATAATGAAAAACAGATGAATGATTTCTGTTATACATGGTTCCTCACAGAGACGAGACTAATAACCAAACGCTGTGGCAATTGGAAAGAACCAAGTACTTTGCACTCTGCCCCTCCTATTTATAACCTTGCTTCAAGCCCGCCAACAGTGCGAGACGTGGAGTCGTGGAGCACAAGGGATGAACTGCTTTGGGAACCTTCTATAAGCAGATCTGTGTAGATGCAGCTCTCATTGGTGTGAATGCGCTGAGCCCCACTTGAAGAACTAACTGGCTGCACTCTTTGTTGTTTATGGTGGTGGAGCAAGTGAAGAAGCAAGCTACATTTCCCGTGTAACTACACAATAACTATGCACACATCTCCCCCAAGGCAGTCTCAGTGCTCACATAACAATTTCCCTCTTGCAGCTCCAATCCCCACAACCTATAACAACTCTCCACCAAGTGCCATTCCAACCTCCTTCTTCCTTAACACAGAGCATATCATAGTACGTAAGAACGTAAGTGAAATATTGAGCCAGACCAATGATCTAACCAATCCAGCATCCAGTCTACAACAGTGGCCACCTTCAGTTGCTTCAGAGGAGTACACAACAGGTCACAATGAAGTGAACCATTCCCTGCTATTTACTCACAGCTCATGACAGCAAGAAGTTACATTCCCCCAATCAAGTTGATTAATATCAATTATGAACCTACCTAGCACAGCCCTCTAGGCGGCTCTAAATTTCCCTCATTTCCCCCAAGTCACAATCATAATTCTGGGGCAAATCCTACTCAATGCACAAGCCCAGCAAGCACCCTCTCCCAACCCCTTTGTGCCACTTTAGCCTATCTACCCTCTATTACTCCCACAGCTCCCTACCTCATCTGTGCTGCTGCTTTAGTTCCATTGGCAGGTGGGGGGCTTGTCAGGAATACTCTGGAGGATGAGATTGTGAGGATGGTACCTGGGAGCCAAGGGGGATTTCAGTTATGGAGCTCAGAGCCACCCAGAGGGAGGCATATGTCCAAGCTTATGGGTGTTGGAGCTGCACAGGGTAAATGTGAATGCAGGCATGTCATCAAGAAGGTGATGTCTGAGTAAGGGCACACTTGGGAAGCCAGAGCAGGTTACCTGGGATATTATGCAGGTAGCATGTGAATTGTATAGGTATGTTTGGTTTCTACTTGTTGGTTGGAAGTTTGGGAAGTTAGTATTGTTTGGGGATCTGAGATTGTGGTTATAGGCAGAACGTTTGGAGCTGAAATATAAATCTATTAATGATGCAACTCTGCGGGTGACAGGCAGAGCGCTGTGGGAGATACTGGAAAGTTCTAGCGAACCACAGAACTTTGTGAAGAAGTTTAAAATGTACTGATTCGAGGGTCCTGGGTTCTTCAGCTCTGGAGGGCAAGCAGAGAGGATGTGACTCAAGGGGGAGGGGAGGGAGGGTGTTGTACCATAGGGGTTTAGAGAAGAGCCCCGGGTGAGCTCACCACCCAACCTCGTGAGTTTGGTTGATTTTTGATCTTGGTACACTGCTTTAGTGATGCTTTCCTAATTTGACTCTTAAGTTATAATAAATTACTACTTTGTTAAGCTGCTGTCTGTGTTCCCAAACCTAGCAAATCCCCTCAACTGGCTCTCTGCCTACATAAAAAAAAAAACCTAATATCTCCAGGTAATTGTTGTTAGACCCCTCAAGTATACAACCTCTCTCCCTGCCAGCTCGGACAGTCCTGAGAGTTTAGGGATAGTAGAGAGTGAAGGAGGAACTGGTCAGGTCCCAGAGAGAGAGAGAGAGAGAGAGAGTTGGAACAAAGTTTAGGGGGGGAGAGATTTGGGGGGGGGGGGGGTTGGCATAGTCCTGAGTTGCCCCTGGTCATCACATTGGCTCCCAACTTTCTCGGGGTTCAGGGCATTGTGGGGTCAGTCAGCTGACTGGTTTGAGAAGCAGCTGCTAAAAGGTGGTGTGTGTCTTCAGCAAGGTTTTCTAGGGCACACAAGCACACGTTGGAAAGCACTCTCCTTTAGCAGGTAGAAAGAGGCAAAGTCTTGGGGTCAATTACTAGGGAAAGTAGTTAGTGTCAGACAGTTTATGGATGGCTCACTTTGAGCTCATTGGGGCTAAGCGACTTCATAATACGAACACCACCAAGTTGAAAGAGGCTTGTGCTGTTCAGGGCTACCCACAGGAAGAGAAAAAGGTGGGTGTGCAGGGGTCAGGCGACACCCTCATCCCAATAAATTTCAGCAGGACTCTCTAGGCCTCTTTGATAATCTCAGTCCAGAAGTATACTATACCCATACAGAGCAGTGTGGTACAGGTGAGGATGACAGGACAGTGCTGTAAAATGGCACCTGTTGGCAGTTTGAAGAGAAGAACCCTGTTACGGATATTTGTTAGGGCATAATGCAGTTCTATAACCTGCTTTATAATCATGTTGTCTTTGGAAGAGGAAGAAAGAGAAAAATGGATGTCACACAAATGCTAGGCCCACACTACTGTGGGGTACGGCTGATGGAAAAGAATATGGAGAATTTTATTTTTAAAAACTGACGATAGGTCACCATTAAAAATAACTTGTAGAGCAGATAATGGTGCCAACATGCTGATAGCCACATCAACATACAAGGAGCGGTCATTCCATATATCACTATACCACATCCCACAAGAGAGAAGATAGAAGTGCTAAATAAGGGGAAATTAGGGTGACTTCCCTGCCTGTCAGATTAGCAAGGAAGATCTATCCTAAAGATTAGCGATATGAACAAAATGGTTCCTCAAGTGGTTCTTCAGCCTATGAACTGCAGATTCTTGCTACCACATCTGCCCAGCAGCAAGAGAGATAGCCATGCTGGTGACGTGTAGAAGCTGCCTCCCAGCAAACCCAGAACCATGCAGGGACTGAAGATCTGAATGTTGATCAGTTGTTTAGTACTAATCCAGCAGCTCCCATACTTTATGCCCAGGTGTCCCCATTTTGAGATCCCGTGAGCCCAGGTAGCCAGACATACAAAGTGTTTCAATTAGGCTTACAACCCCATCCGCAAATAGTACAACCGCCCTGCCACCTGCGATCCCAACCCAGTTTGGGAACCTTTGCACTAAACTCTATCAGCATTCAGAGCCAGACCCTGCTGTAGCTCTTAATACTAACCCCTATGTGGATGCAGTCCAGCCAGGGCTGAATGTCACTGCTGCAATCACAAAACACTTCCTTGGAAACAAATTAAATTCCTTCACTACGGCTTGCACAAAGGTTCAGATACAAATACATTTAGTGCTGCATTCAGGAATCAAGTCTATTTGCAGCATAATGGGAGTTTGCCCACTGCTGTTCTCTCCTTCCTTCAGTTATTGACTAAATGGTGGAGATACATTTGCTACTCACCTATCCCCTCTTTCTGCCTAGTCCTCTTTAGAACAAAAAGTCTTATCGCAGACTGAATAGATCATTTTATTTTTAAAGGAGTCCAACATTAGCAGTACATGAGGGGTTAAAACTATGGTGTTTTTCCCAGCTCTCCCTTTTTAATGTCAAGTTCTAACCTCTTACCAGAACAGTAGAAATGTTTTTTCACATGTGTATTTTGACACAAACATTCTAAAGACGTGAAATTGCAATCTCCTCTACATAAGCAGTGCGATAACCCCAAACCTACCACACTTACTCATGGTATCTGGGAAAGTGTGAATAAAGAATTCCTAATGAGGATTCCTTTTTAAAACATATTTTTCTAGAGCAGTTGATCATTCTAACAGATTACAGTATGTGAATGAGGAGATACCAAGCAGCTTGTACAATGAGTGACAGGATTTAAATGTACTACGATTAAATGGATTGGCCAATCCCATCCTGTAAAGATCCATGCTTCCCCCATTGAGTGAGATTGTCATGTTAGTCCCAAATATCAGAGACAGAGACAAAGTAGTTCAAATGATCTCTTTTATTGGACCAAATTCTGCAGACATACCCGAGGGCTTATATCCTTACAAAGAATACGCAAGCATTCAGGCCCCACAGGGCTCTTCCTCAGGCATGTAAAAAGTCAGAAATAAAGATTGGAAAAATGCAAGACTGGTAGATATGAAAGCAATCACTTCAGAGGGAGCTGATTAAGGAAAAAATCATTAGCATTTCAAACATTTGAATAGAAGGGAAAACCAATAATCAACAAACAAAATAAATGCGGGCTAGATACATGGCAATTGGAAGGGGGCTGTAGGAGATTGCAGGAGGAAAGAAAGGTAGATAGCATTTCAAATCACTTAAATACAATGAAGGGCACACAGAGGTATAGGTTTAAGCAGCAGGCCGTCTGTTGCACATTACTACAGTTGCTTATGAAGCACAAGTTTTTGTTCAGTCCATTCATTTTTGTATCCAATAAAATTATGGATTTTAGTTCCCATGCTAATCTCTTCAAGGTGCTTTATCTTCCAGGACAATGATCAAGAGAACAGAGATGGAGTCATGGTCATTCCAGGATAAGTTAACTGTTTCTGGTACTAGGCATAAGGAGGGCATCAGAGAAGGAGATCCACCACAGTTTACCAGGAAGACTTGTTGCAAGTCCATCCTGACCACCATTGGCCCAGAGCACAAGGCAGGAGTAACCTGGCACTTCCAAGCACAGAAGCTTTGGGGGCTACTATTGCTTCCCTCCATCTGCTGCAGTGTTGTTGTTGTTTTTTGAGATGATGCTCCTGCAGCAAACCTCTCCACAACTCCCCGTTTTCTAACACTTTCTGGCAACTTTAAAAGAACTTCACATACATTTATAAATTCACCTTAAAAGCACCTGGTGATATAAGTACAATCCCCATTTTACAGATGTGAAATTCACACACTGATTGGGTAAGCAACATGTCAAATCTTATGGGAAGTCTGTGGCAGAGTTAGAAACTAAACTCAACTCTTCTGACACAAAATTCCTTTCTTTTTCCACATCCTTCTTCATGTACCAGCATACTTTCTTGTGGCAAGGATTCATTGAGTGACAAAACACCAAGTACTGTGAAACATTGTTCCCGATGTATCAAGTTTATTGTTACACTTTTAAAAGTTCCTTTTCTTGCATTTGGTGTTTAGCTGTAAAAATTAGCTACGCAAGTTAAAAATTAGTAAATTGAAAAGGAAACCAAAGGCATGCATCATTAGCAACTGATAAAACTGAGAAGTTTCAGTCCAGAAATGTGTGATAACATTTTCCATTAAAAATATAATGGAAAGATTTTTATTTTTCCAGATAGATGCCCAACAAGAAGTGCTTTTGGCTTGTTTGTTTGTTTGTTTGTTTTTAACTGATAAAAATAAAAATATCAGCATGTTATATACAGGAAAACAGTAACAGATAATTGAAATAATAAAAATGAGCCAAAGGAAAATTTAAAAAGATAGAAGAGAACTAGATAAGAGTGATGTGAACAGAGAAATCATGGTGGAAAAGCCATGAAAAACTGGAACTTGGTGTGGTGAATGAGGAATGCATAAATGATCTTCAAAAAACCTATCAAAGCGCACCAGACAAAAAACATTTTCAAGTGTAGTGTACTCAATTTAAACCTACTTTTACTAGAGATTTAACAATGCGTTAAACATTACTTGCAGGTCTTTTAAGAGTGGTAGTAGTCTGAATTAAGTGGGAAATGGAAAGGATGGCAAACTGTAAAGTTAGTAGGAGGTGCTAAAAATGATTAAAAACCACTACAGATATCCCCTGTAAGGAATATTTGTATAAGCAATATTCCTTACAGGCAGCCCAAGAAGCAAATATGCATTTATTATATCTTTTAGTATACCAGGAAGGTAGACATCAAATACATGTTGGAGGCAAGTACTAAACATTTGAGCAGGGAAGGTTAGCTACGTAACAGCTAACAAGTTAGCGGCCTTTTCTTTCTGACTCTGATCTGGCCACTGTGATCCATGCTTTCATCACCTCGAGGATAGATTACTGCAACATGCTCTACGTGGGGCTGTCCTTGATGACTGTTTGGAAGCTGCAGCTGATGCAGAATGCAGTGGCTTGGCTTTTTCGGGGATGAGTCACCAGGAGCACATTACACCAGTGCTCCGAAGTCTGCACTGGCTACCTATAGTTTTCCAGGCACAATTCAAGGTGTTGGTTTTGACCTTTAAAGTCTTAGAACAGTCTGGGTCCAATATATCTGAAAGACTGCCTGTCTTACGATGTTCCACTGTGGCCCCTATGGTCGGTCAAGAGCACCCTCTCGCAGGTTCCATCTGTTACACTGGTTCATGTGACAGAGGTGCGCAGCAGGTCATTCTCTGTTCGTGGCCTGGTTTTGTGAAACTCCCTTCCCAGGAGGTTTGCTTGAGTCTGAGCATCTTCCAGAGACAGTGTGAAACATTTTTAATTTAAAAAGTATTTGGCAGGCGGGGGATACGGGTTGGTTGGGTTTTTGGGGAGAGTGGGAGTTTTTATTGTTTCAATTGTATTGTAAGCCACAGGCTTAGATTGTAAGCCACAGGCAGGGACCGCGTCTTATTCTATGTTCTGTACAGCACCAGGTCATGTGACTGGCGCTTTATAAATGTCTAAAAATAATAATAATAATAATAATAATAATAATTGTCCTTGTTTTATGAATTGTAGGTTCCCTGGGCCTCTGCGGGAGGGGTGGCTTATAAATCTGAACAAACAAACAAAACAAACAAGAGTGCATGCAATTTTTTGCACAAAGATGAAATGTCACACATGCTCAGAAACAAAACAGCTGAAAAGTAGATTTTTATAAGTAACTTGTCTATTATGTGCTACCAATCACAAGTATGAAATATGGGCTTAAGACTGTTTTAAGAAAATCTATTTTAAATATAAAGACTTGAGACAAAAGGATGTTATGTAGTAGCAAAAAAGACCAATTAAACATCTTTTGCAGGACCCAAGCAGAGTCTTTTGCTTCACTGCCCTTTAACGTTCCCTGTTGACATTCCAAAATTGTATTATCTCTGGACTACACAAGCTCTGATCCTGGAAACCATTATCCATGCATGGATGCAGTATGAACCAGAAGCATACTAGTCCCCTAGAAAAAGCAGTGAAGAGGGGGAAAATGTTCTTTGGAAATACCTATTTTAGAATGGTGATTTCTCTATATTTACGCAAATCAGCTCAAACACATTCCTGATGAAAATCAAGTTCAGCAACATCAGAGAAACATGGAGCTGATGTCTTTGAAGACAGAGTTTGTTTATTTAGCCTTTGATGAGAAACTGTGCGAACAATAAAAATGTATTTTTGTTTCCTTATAGGTTGTAGCTTAACCCGAAATGTTTGCTCTTCTGTAGCCACAAGTGACTCACTTTTCTGTGAGCTTTCCTACTAGCCTTTATCCTGACACTACCTATACACCTTAATATGTAAAAATGTAAACACACACACCTTCTGCAGCAACCATACGAGCTTTCAGCGAGACAAAAATCACAGACTCAGGAGGCTAAGATTAAGAGATCACCTAAAAGCATGTGGCTGCCCAACATGGTCTCTCCAGAATAAAGTCTGATTACCATGCCCTCCATCAAATCCACAGCTCGTTGACCAGCAAAGAACAGTTCCACTTATGCCATTTTTTCCTAACCAAAAATGAATTTGCCTTTCAAAAGATTTCCTTCTCAAAAAACTCAAAAGCATATCTTCCATCACTGTCACTAACATCCTACACAATTTAAGTGACTGCTATTATTATTATTATTATTATTATTAGCAAGCATTTATATAACACTAGCAATGTACCTGGCGCTTTACAAAGTAATGGAATAGACACGGTCCCTACCCTGAGCCTCACAATCGGAGATCACATGCTAACCAAAACAAGCCTGCATTTAGATCATTGCAGCTATGACCTTACTTCCTGTCTGAAGAACTCTGCAATGTTCAAAAACTTGCACATATTCACCAACAGAAGTTGGTCAAAAAAGAAAAAGGATGATCTCAACTATTCTGCACCTCGCTCTTTCAAAAGAAAGAGTCATTGTTGAAGACAAGCATTTGCCAGGACTTCAGAGGTTTTTTGTGTTTGTTTTTGTTTAACACGCTTCTCCCACTCCATGTGGATATCAAACTTAGCGGAACTAAGTTTTTGCCACTGTGCTTACAGGTGAGTGCGATAGATCTGAAACAGGCTGAGAATGTGGAATTCAAGGATGGCCACTCTGTTTTGCTCAGTAAAATGTCTGGGAAGAACTCAGGTTAGTTATCATTTTAGCTACGGAAAGAAAAACAGTTTTTATTCTGAAATCCACTCTCCATTGCCCACACATCTCATGGTCTGTCACTTTCTGAAATAATCATGTTTGGGACTAAAATTTGCCTAAAATGAATTTTTCTGGAAAGTTTGCATTAAAAAGGTGCAGCTGTCTGGGTATGACTAAAATGGGAAGTGTGTACTCTTTCTACAATGCAAAACTTTTTTTTTTTTAAATGTTCTGTTTTTATTCTGACCACACCTAATATCAAAGTATCCAATGGTAAAAAAACTTCATTTTTTAATTTATGGCAACAGCCTCAATTAAGTTTAAAACCCCTTTGAGCTTTTCACTAAAGATTAATTTTCATCTAGCTAAATTAGGAGCCTTTGATAATCATTCACAGTAGATTTTGCAAAAAATTCCTGCTATCTTGTATGTCTGCAAGGTACTTGCATAATAAACTGTTTGATGAAACAGTAGCACAGGTTGAGCTTTATTCCCAGTAGACTAAGTTGAAAAAGAATTAAAGAGATGCCAATTAATTCCAATGGGACTGTTATCAGGACATGGGGCTAGTGCCGAGGCAAACAGCTTCAGCATCATGCCTGGCCTAAATCTAACCCTTGTGTACATGTTTAAGGTTCAAGGTTGCAGTCCTAAACACACTTGCACTTCTGGAGTAGCACCAACTTTAATGAGGCTCTGCCAGCAGGAATGCATTTAAAATCACAGCAAAAAGGTAGTCTATTACTATCTATAAAGTGCACCAGCAAAGTGCCTGGAGAGACAGGTCCCTGCCCCAAGAGGCTTAAAATCTAGAACGAATGAGGTGGAAGGACAGCAATGCATTCATGAAGCTGAGAAGTTGCAAGCACACGTCCTTAACTTACTTACAAGGGAGGAGAGAGGATAAAGATAAGCATAACGAGCATGGGGATGTATTTGAAAAAGCCTGATGGAAGAGGTTGATTTTAAGAAGGGATTTGAAGGTTGCGAGGGAAGGAACAGCACATATTGGTTCAGGGAAAGAGTTCCAAGCATGGGAATCAGAAGAGGAGAAGGGGTAAAGATGAAGGCAGTTTAGGAACAGGAGATTCTGGGGAAGGTAAGGATGGTGGAAGAGGAGTGAAGTTCCCCTGTGGGAATACAGCAGAAAATGAGGACAGAAAGATGAGGAGCAAGGCCATGAACAGCCTTGAAAGTAAAGACAAGGAGTTTGCGCTGGATGCAAAAGAGTGCTTTCGTGATAGTGAAATTAAACTGTATTTATTTTATTTATTTATTTAATACATTTTTACCCCGCCCCTCCTGCAACGCAGCTCGGGGCGGCTTCCATCATTAAAATACAATAATAAAATCAATTTAAAAACAATCATAAATATTTTAAATATTAACAGGGCTAGAAAACAACCAACCACAAAACAAATAGGTAGGGGACTAAAACCTCCCTACCCACCCTCCCTCCCGAAGGCCTGGGCAAACAGCCAGGTCTTACAGTTTTGCCGAAATGTTAAAAGGCTAGGGGCCAGGCGAGCTTCCTCCGGAAGGGAGTTCCACAGCCGCGGCCCCACCACCGAGAATGCCCTCTCCATCGTGGCCCCCCACTTAACACGGGGGACCTCCAGGAAGGCACCCCCAGCAAACCGCAGGAGCCGCTCTGGGGCACGAAGGGTGAGGCGGTCCCTAAGGTATGAGGGGCCGAGACCATGTAGGGCTTTATAAACCATCACCAGGACCTTGAACTTGGCCCGGCACGCTATCGGCAGTCAGTGCAGAGCTCGGAGCACCGGTGTAATATGCTCCCGGCGGCCCGTCCCCATAAGAAGACGAGCCGCCGCATTCTGCACCAGCTGCAGCCTCCGAACCAAGAACAAGGGAAGCCCCACGTAGAGCGCGTTGCAGTAGTCGAGCCTCGAGGTGACGAAGGCATGGATGAGGGAGGCCAGGTCC